>BMAU01021398.1:657500-760615 GCA_019973935.1 Trichonephila clavipes | reverse complement strand
AACAATTTTTTTATTTGTAATTGAGTTCCTCATTTACTAAGCTCAAATATATATTTCTTCTACAAAATTGAATCCATTAAAAATATTTTGATTTACGTAAATGAAAAAAAGAACCGATTGTTATTTTTACAGTGAAAATTTCATACGCAAGGGAATTTAGCTATTATACTCAAGACACGGAAGAAAAATCTGCCTGAAAAACAATCTCCCAAATTGGGACAAAACTTTTATGTTTCAATGAACCACTACGGCATAGAAAAATGCTATAACGCCAAACCAGGCAACCCATAATAATGACGTCATTGCACATCTACCAATGACAAGCAACCTCTTTTCCTTTTACCGTGCCGAAGAGGAATGCCCGAGGGTGTGAGGAACTCAAAAAGTGCTCTTTATTTAACGCTTCGCGAGAGTTGGTTCTTGGTATCAAGTATAAAACGGTTGGAAAATTTTGTAGCTGAATCTTTTCTACAAAACTGATCGCACTAGTCTTAATTGTAAGTGTTTTTGTTTATACCTTTGACTTTTTTTATTATGATGTACGATGCAATACAAATGTTATATAAAATTGTATATAAGCAAAAATATGCATGCATATTTTATTAGCTGTTTATTTCTCCAAAATTTTTTTTGCCAGTGGAATGGAATGTGTCTAAATCATATTCGTTTTTTATTGTTTGTGTTCAGGTGAGGATATTTCGATATTATTGATAATATACATTTGATTTATGTATTCATAAGCCATCGATATGAAGTTTCAATTCTGTTGATAAAATGCATTCCATTTTGTGTGTGTATAATTTTGAATTATGTTTCTTTATTTTGATATCGTAATTATTAAGATAGTAATTTTATTTTTTCTTACAACTACTACTATTTCTATTCGAGATTCAGATAATTCTAGTTATAATAGCAATCAGTCACAAGAGAGGTATCTATTAAAAAATATTTCATTTAAGAACGAATAAAATTGTAATGCATTAAACATTGAGATAAAATTTCGAAGTGCATTAGTTATTATAAAGTATTGTAATAGGATCTCAACATTTTTTCATATATTATGCAATATATTATTCATTTCCTGGTATTACAGAAAAAGCCATAATTTTCTGAAAGTCATCTAAATAGTCTTAAGTGTGTATTGAAAAAACGAAATATTCAAATGATTTCATGGTAAATAATTATTTAAATTTTGAGAATTTTGAAGATGGCTTCTGATATATACATATATTTGGAATTAAGGCTGCAATATTCTAATAGAAAAAATAAGTAGTAATAAAAAGAAACATTGAAAAATGTTGCTTAGTATATTTTTCAAAGATTTATAAATGTTATGTTGTATGTAGATATAAAGGAAATATGAAAAGTAATTAAAGAATTTAAAAAGAATACTATGGTGTTATATTTATAGTGAGGGATATTATATTTCAAAATTGTATAGAAAAGCTTTCTTTCATTTTTCTGAAAGGCTTTTATGGTACTTACGTATTAGGTTATCTACAGCAATATTTGCACCATGTGAATCGCACAAACAACAAAGATCTTGCGTGTTGTAGTTGAAGAAAAGCGATTCTCGTGGTGAAATTTTGACTGTGGTGACTAATACGTAAGTACCACCTTTATATATATGTTAACATATCCTTTATATTATGCCACTGAAAGAGAAGAAAGGTATGAAAAGTAATCCTTATGAGTCATCTTGAGCCTGTTTGATTTATTAATGTTATCTGAATTACTTTAAAAGATATTTCTTTCTGAAAACTATTTCATATTTATATCAACTATTCAAGAAACCATTGATACATTGTCATAATATTTTCTTCCTAGTTCAAAGTTTGATGCAGATTCATTTCACATAATCAAGTCAGCCAACTGAACAATTGAATGTCATCTATCAACTACATATCTGGTGTATTGAGTTGTGGTTATTTATTAAGTTCATTTTTAAAGATGAATTCCTAAACATTTTAAAATGCTTGTTTACAGTTATAGATATTTCAATTGTTGTACAGAAAAAAAAAGTTAAACAAATGTATTTTATTAACAATTTTATTACTTTTTAATTGTGGTATATTTTATTACAATATTCTCTGAAAAATGGCTATTTACTTATTATCACATCAACTATTTTTTCTGAACAAAAGCTGCCACCAAATGGTGTGACTTGACAAACAAAATAATGTGCTAAATATTATTTTTGATTTCCATGAAGATTGAATAAATAAATAGCTTTTATTTAGTAGGTTTTAGTTATTTCACCAATATTCATGTTAATGTACATAAATTAATTTTCTTGTAAAAAAAAATAATATTCATGGACATTTTTTACATAAAGTTCTAGTTATTTTCAAAATTGTACATGTAAATAATTGTATGATCTATGGGAGAGCATATCTTGTCTGCTATTTGTACCTAAAGTTAGCATCTTGTGTGTGTATCAGGTGCTTAGCTACCAACGTATCAGCCATATCAATGATACAGGGCCCCCAAAATGTGTAACTACAATACCATGATCAATGTTTTCTTTTTTAAAAAAGGGCCCCAAAGGAGTTTTGATATGCAGCCCACTCAAAACTAGCTACACCAGTGGTGTGTATATATATTTGTATTGATTAATTGCATATTACTGAGTGACTTAAAAAATTATATATATATAAATATGTATATAATGCAAAACCGATTCTTGTGACTCTTTTATACTTAAAATTTTTTCCTTAAATTAAATCGTAAAATGCCATGTTTTTTGAAGTGTGAAATGAATGTGATGTATTATTTTTCTTAATTTATTTAATTGTTTATTTATTTTCCATTAGGTTTTATTTAATTTTGAATGCACTTATGTTTTACATCTTGTATTTTTGAATTTTGCAATAATTTGTGAAATTTTTTAATTAATATGGATTCAACTAGTATATTCTTTTTCAGTTCAAAGCAATAAAAAAAAATTATTTGTAAATATTTTATTAGTGATACTGATTTGTTCCTTTTTATTTAGGTGCAATGGAGTGTGAAGTACCTCAACGTCCCCATACAGTTGGAGCTTTGCCAAAAGTGTGTGTTCAATCTGAATTAATTATGACTTTACTACAAGAAATAGAAAATGAGGCTAGGGGACCAATTTTGAGGCCCCGTAAGTTAAAATGATTTGGTCTATTAATTTTATGATTTCAAACGTAAATGGATAGAATTTTAAATTATTTATTGGGGAGCAATTATTGTTCATTTTGCCTTATTCATTGATGTTCACATAAAGTATGTAGTTCTATTAATTATAATATTAATAGTGATACATTATTCTCTGAATGGAAACACTATTAATGTACATAGTTTTTCAATGCATTATTTTGCTCTTTTTTTTCCAATTAATCTATTTGAAGTAATTGTTTTACATTTTGTTTCAAATATGTTTAAGTCTTAAATATTAATTTCAGAACTTTTTATGTTAAAAATTTTTTCAGTTAATCATACTAGAGTAAAATGAATATATTTTATGCAATTATATATAATGTACTACTATTGTTTTACTTTTATACACTTTTAGTGCAATTAAAATATTAATTTTTCGAATATTTTCAATAACATGATTAAATTATGTATCTAAATTTATATTCAAACTTTAAAACAAAACATTTTTACTATATACTGTTTTATCTGTAATTTAAAAATTAATATTTTAACAAATGTTTTGTCATTATGATAATTTTAAGTGATATGATGTAATTTCTTCAGATCTACCTCAGAAGAATTATATGAAAGAAAATTTAAAACGATTAAAAGAGATACAAGCTCAAGCAAAGAAAAAAGTTGCAGAAAAGCAGCCATTAAAGCCATTAAGAGTTCCTAACCATTATCATGAAGTCCAACCCAAAATTTTAAGGAATGTATGTATTCATTCTATTATGTCCATTTTATTATGTAATTGCATGTTTTATTGAGTCTTATCTATTATGAAAGTAGCTGAAATACTGAAAAATTCCAGTGTGAATATTTTTGATGTTCATTTTTCTGGGAAAAGTAGTTGATATTTGTATTAATATGTTGAAAAATAAAATATTTGTGTTTTTTCTCCTTACTCCACACATTCTAGCACTACAAACACACAACAGAAGGCTTCTGTTGAGACAAATATTATTTAACTCAACAAACAAAAATGCAATAAAATTATAGAACATTATATTTTGAAAAGTAATCAATAAAAGAACAGAAATGTAATAAAATTATAGAATGTTATAATTTGAAAAATAATTAATTTTTAAGATGAATTTATAATTTTATATTTATACTTGTAAATCTGGAAACAATTTCTTTGTAACCTTCTTCAGTTTACTGGATTGGCAACAGTCCGTATTTTGGCATCGGACTAAATTGCAACATTTTGATGTTAGCCCAGCTAAGCCTAATGGAATAAAAAAGTGTTCTTTGAATTTTTTAAAGCAATTTTCTATTTTTTAACACTATAGAACCAAACGTTCATAACAAACTGGTGATCCGGCGGTGGTATCTATATAAGCCAGTCATAACCTCTGTACTATGATGACCATTTTAGTGTAGTGGATATGTTATGTGCTTACGGATTCGAAGGCACCAGGCTCTAACCTTCATTGATGACCCTGGCTGAACTTTGAAACTACGCAACCTTCATGGAGCAGATGTTGCGCCATCTATCCACAGCAAGAGAACCCCGAAAAAAGCTGTCAGATACTTTTTTAGAATTTGTCTTTAAAATAAGTAAATATGAATAGAAAAATTATTTGATACTGAATGTGTCTTTGAAAAATATACACAATTCTGATTGAAAAATGTGGAAAGGAGCATGAACGGGACAATTTTGTTAGTTCAGATACTAATCCTGATTTTTATTTCAGCCAAACAGTAAAATTTTTGGTAATTACTTATTACATTATTGTCTGATTTTGCCAAATGCTGTCACCATTTTCATGTATGCTCCACCTATATCAGCCCATTCACAAATAAATTCGTAAAGATTTTGAAGAAATAAATACTTTCCTAAAAAAACACATACACATATTAATGCATTGTTTTTTTCTGATGAAATGATTCCATATTTCTGGAAATACTCTACTGCATTCTTTTCTATCAAAAGTAAAAGTTCATAATGTTGGTAAAATAACTAATTTTATTCACTTCTTGTTAGTTCACATTTTAAATTTATTTTAATTCTGTAAAATTGGATATCTTTCCCTCAGTAAACATTTTACATTATTCATTTTTCACAAAAATTTGTTGAGAATTTAGGATGTGGCTTAGATTCAAATAAATACGGTATATGCATAGATTTTCACATATGTTTTTAATAATTTGTTATTAAAAATTATTATAAACATATTTGTATAATAATTTTACATATTTATTTTTATAATTTATAACAGATTTATAATACATTTTTAAAAGGTGCCTTTCAATCGAGACAAAGGATTTGACAATCCTCCAAAAACTGCTGGACCATTTCGAAGTAAACCCCCACTCTCTCCATGTCTGAGACCTAAGTCAGAGAGGATAAGTACTGCTCAACAATACAGATCACTTCCAGACTTGAATAATTCTGAAGGAAATGAACAGGTTTGAGATCATAATATATTTTCCCTTTAAAAGGTGAATACTTAGTTAAAAAATGAAAAGCTTTATTTAGATGTTTAAAAAGAAATGGAAAATTTTATGCAAAGTGATCTGTTGCTGGTGATGTAAAAGCTTTTCTAAATCTAAGAAATAATGCATGGAGACTTTTTTTAAAATTCTTTTTTAGCAATCTTCTTCTTGGTTGTTTTTATGTCAATCTCTTTTGCTTTGAATATTTTTGTACAGTAGAGATGCTAAAATGTGTATAATTATGAAAAATGATAGTAATGTACTGTATAAAATTGTTTTATACTTTTTAAAAGAATTTAGATGGTTCAGATAAAGATTTAAAAAGTCCCAGAAGTGATATTGAATCTGAAAAAAGTTTTCATAGTGCAACATGTTCAAAAAAGAAATTAGAAACAAAAACAGAAGTACGTCATCGCTTAGGCCAAATTCCAAATTAGTAAGTATAATTATTGTGTTCCTTTAGTATTTTTTACGTTATTTTTAAAATTGCAATACAAACTATATTGATTTAGATGTAATTTTTTAGTAACATCTATTGCACAATAATGTGAAACACTAACTTTAATATCATCAATACAATTTTTTCAGTTTTTGCATTTTGGTAAAATTAAAGAAAAACAGAAGTAGGTTAGTGATCATTAGTCTACAACTTTTAGGACTCTTTAAGAATATTGAAGTAATGAAAATTTGCCTTATAAGAGACACTTTTTGCCATTTATTTATGCATAGTGCATAATAAATAATTGTTTGTGCTGATTAATTATGTAATTAGTTGATCAAAGATTATCAATCAAATTCCTAATGATATTCTAAGGCTCAACAAACTGCATTTTACATGTCATAATTAAGAAGGCATTGTCTTTTATTCTTTAAGTTTGATTTTAATTATTGATTGTCTATTTATAATAAAATTCATTGCCTTTTATACTTTTATTTTAAAAGGTTTTACAATAATACACAGTAATTTTCATTATATAAAAGAACTGTGCAATACTTAGCATTGAAATAAAAAAAATCATAAATAGAAATAAGTATTTAATTACCATTTCTTCACATTTGGGTAAAATTTAAATAAATATAGGAGTGATACATAAAAATCATTAAGTAAAATAATATAAATTTAACTATGTATAATAAAGTTGAAATAATTTGTATTGTACTTCTTATGATGAACATTCATATCTAGTTAATCTGCAATAGTTATAACATAGTTTGAAAGCTGATGAGATGGGAAAATGAAAGTTTCTGTAATAGCCCTTAGATCTTTCTTGGGAAAACAATAGCTATGTGATCATTCATGATCTAATTATGGCTTGTTATTTTCTTGAAACATGGATGTGAATAAAAATGTAAAACAATTTGAATTTAATATGAATATTAATACTGATCTAATTTATTGCTTCTATTTTTCTATGTAATTTCTATTATGCAGTGTTATGGGGAACTTTAATGTGTATAATATGTGATTACTAAACATATTGTAATTTATAGTTTAACAGAAAGAAAGAAGCAATGGGAAATGGAAAAGGAAAGGCAACTGAAATTAAGAGAAGAAGCAAGCATCCCCCAAGGTTATACTTTGTTGCCTGATGAAGAAAGAATTGAAACATTAGAGCTTCTAAAAAAAAGTGATTACCCTTTTATTAAATTTTATATAATCATTTATATTATATATAATTACATTTTTAAACAAATTCCATTTAAGTCAGAAAAACAAACATGTATGTGTTTTTTTAAACTAAGTTTTTAAAATGCATTACTTCAATTAATTACTATTTTAGAATGTTTTTATTTTAAATACTTGCATGTGTAAATGCATGTAAAATTTTGGGACTTGATTTAAAGCATTTAATTATTAAGATACGATTTATAGTTGTTGTTAATTATAAGTTCACATTTATTTAGTTACATAAAAAATAGAACACAAACATAAAACAAGAATTAACCTGAAAAACACAACACGCTCGGTTTGCAAGACATTCACAAAAGTGATCTTTGTTCCATCCCGTGTTATCAACCTTTTATAGTTTCGGTTAACTGTAAGCATTTAGAATAATGATTTTTGATAAAGGCTTTTCTTATTGGTCTGAATATGTGGGTGGTGCAATCTTGCATCACCCTGTTTTAAAAAATATCAACTTTTCAGTTCTTTTTGGAGATAAGGTTGTGGTTATTTCTCCCATTAGGCGGGTAAAATAAAAATTATCACATGAAGTCTTAAGAGGGCTCAAGACCTTTATGCATTAAAATCCCTTGAGCAAAAATTTAAGTGAATTATTACACATATATATATGTACATACATAGTGTTTTATTTCAAAATGCATTAAATTTGTTGGAACTTAATTTTGAACTATTTTGCCTTGATATGTTGATTATAAATATGACTCTATGTATGATGATTCTTGATAATATATTGTACTTTTTTTTTGTAAAACAAGACATATACATAAAAGCAGCAACAAAGTACATGTGCAAAGTTTATGATGGGCTAGAGCAGTGGTACCCAAACTGTGTTCTGTGGAGCCCTGGGGTTCCAGGAGTCACAATGAAAAAGTCGAGAAGAAATAAATATGTATTTAAAATGGGTTCACTTTCTCTGTCAAGTTTATATAGTTACAAGTATCTATAGCTTGTCCTACTCATTAAAACTGAAAATTTTATTTATATATAACTTTATTATGCAACACTTTTTAAACTTTTATTATAATAATAAATTAATAGTAAAGCACGATCTTTATCTCTCTATATTTCCTACTAGTTGGGTAACAAAATGATTTGTAAAACTAAATAGTTTAATGGAAAATTCACCTTTATGTGTGTGTGGTAAAAACACCTATAATGAAGGAGAAAAAGTAACTTATCAACCTATTTGATGTTATAAACTAAATTTAACAAGAACAGCATCTAAATTTTAGGTTGAAAATTCATACAAAATACACGGGTTTCCTCATACAGTTAAAAACATTTTAATGCCATTCAGAGCATTGTGTTTGAGTGAAATGTATTTCTGAACATGAGTGGCTACAAAAGCAAGTGTAAAACAAATTAAACTCTGAATAAGTAATGAGATTGCATAAAATCTCCATAGACCTAGAATTCGACAGTTTGTGTGAAAAAAGTAAGTACGTATCCCAGTTATTAAATAATGCATTGGTGACACTTGAATCAAAAATTAATGAGTAAAATCATATTATAATTTTTTTTAACACATGTTGATCTACTTTAAATATTATTTTGAAATATATTCTTTAAAGTATGCATATGGAACGGGGTTTCACGAAAACACTTTCCAGCTCTAGGCGTTCCACAAAAGCACCTTCAAGTTTTAGGGGTTCCATGAGGTGAAAAAGTTTGGAAACCACTGAACTAGAGCATTCTACTTTTCCTTCTAAAGGATTTCAGCTTAATATGCCGTTATCTCAAAAGTTCAAGAATATTTTTTACTCATAATTTCATAGTCTTAACATGCAGATTGATGGCTAATGCAACACTGCATCATTTCACCACAAAATGTGTCGACATGAAACTTTATAAGATCTAAAATTGCTGTTAAAATTGTTTTTTAGGCAGATAATTATCATGAAAAGGGTAAATAAAAAGAATTATATCACATCTTGAAGTGCTCAGGATCATAATATATTAAAGAAATCAGCTGATGAAAAATGAAATAGAGAATCATTGTATATATATATATACTCTGGTTGTGAGAAGCGTCGAAAAACCCAAAATGGATGCTTCGGTAATGAAAACATAGCAAGTTGAGGACTGTTTTACATTGTTAAAACCAGTTTTGGTAATTAGTAAGTCTTTTCTTTTCTGTTTATAGTACATAGAGCTTTTGAATGTACTATTTAAAATGCTTAGATCACTGTATCAATTCACTAATTTAGAAATATGAAAATTCTTACCAAAGCAGGAGGATTGAGCAGGAAGTTGCATTGTTTTTTGGAGTTAAAAATACATGGATATATGTAAATTGATTAATTTTTTAACATTGCATTTTGAGTTATACAAAGGCTGTAAAGGGTTTTGAACCATGGTTAAGCCACAAGGCAGCATCTGAGTTGGCATCTTACTGTCCTAATTTCCTCCCTATGCTAATGTAAAGAGATGAGATCCTTGATAGATTCAATATGTATTACCAGCACCCCTCCTTGGTAGTTCTTTCAATGAGACCAAATTCATGACGCAATAACATTGCTGAATTTGCAACTGTGATCACTCAATAACTAAAGTCATGTGTGCATGAAAAAAAAAGTTTAAGCATTTTTCAAAACAATGATGGTGTTTAAAATGTTCATTGTAAGAATCAGTGTTACATCCCAAGGTATAAGGTACAATTGTGTGAATTGTAATTTATTTTTTTCCAAATGTTCAACAACTTAGCACATTTTTTGCTATAGTTGTATTAAATATATATAATCTAGGGAAGATTAAATGCACCCTTAGTTCATTGATCATTTTTACCTTTCAGAGATTATAATTATTTTATAATTCAGGAAACATATCTGGTTATATATATACATATAATTGAATGTGTGCAACTTAATTTAAAAGGCATAAATTATGCAAATGCATGTTAGGCTTATGTATCTAAGTAAAGACTTGCAAATTAGTTCAGCAATTAAGTATTATGTTTTCAGTTGCATTGTCTAAATTTCTATTTTCATTCAATCTTTTTGAAGACTGAATTTAAGAAAATATATTCATTGCTGTTGTTAAATGGTTAAATTCAAAAAATAAAGGGAAGGGGATAGGATTTTAAGAACAATGATGCTTTCATATATTGATAGTATTTGCTTTAAATATTTATAATCGGAAAGAAAAGTGTCTGAATGTTTTTTTTAAAAACTGATCTACACAATTTTCAAATCAATTAGATTAAATTTTACATTTCTACTGTTTCATAAATATTATCACATGTTTCCTATGCATTATTTTTGCTCCACATTTTTACTTAATATAATAATAAATAATTTGAAATATACAAATATGATTGCTTTCACACGATATATGTATATGAATATATACATGTATATATAAATTTGTATTTACCATAGATCAAGAAGAAATAATTCAAAGCCTTGCTGCTCTTCCAGTACGGAATGATACAGTGCGACTGAGGAATTACAAAGAAGAATTGGAACGTCAGTTAGCAAAGGTTGAAGAAGGAATCAAAATATTTTCTAGACCAAAAGTATTGATAAAAAATGACACATAACTGTTATTTTTTATCAGATTTACTTTATTATTATGAGAAAACCCATATTAAATGTTATATCTATTTTATTTTTAAAATATGAAGATATTTTAGGAAGGTTGTAAATAGAAAATATAGATAGTTCATGTATATTATGTGAGACAAAACTTGTCTTATTTGGGCATGTAGTTGATTTATTTACTGTAAATAAAATAAGCATTATTTAGTTGACTTTTTAATCCTACCTAACAGCCTTGGTTAGTCACCAGTTAAATTAGTATTTATAAATCAATTCTGATTTTATTTAATAAAAATTATGTCTGAGAGAAGTACAGTGAATTTAGATTGACAATACAATTGCGACAAAATACCCTAATAAGTTAAACACATAACATGGTAGATACATTTCTTGAAAATACTGCATTGTGGGAAATCATGTTGTATGAGACACTAATTGAATACAAAAACTGGAATTTGCTTCTAAAAATAAAACTGCCTCTTATGGTGTAACATTTTGATAATTTTATTCATTATACAGCTACATGCCAAAAAAAAAAAAAAAAAAATTCATAGGAAACAAAATTCAACACCTGAAAATTAAAATGGTAATACAATTTTTGAATTTGATAACTAAAATTAAAAAGAATCAATGCTATGTTAAATTTATTTATTATCATTTTGAAGGGATGTAAATTTCCTTTTAAATGTTTCTTTTTTTGACATTGCTATGGCTAACATTTTTCAGTTTATATTAGATTAATTTATATGTGTGGACAGTAAAAATTGTAAAAAGATTGCTTTATATTTCTAACAATATATTGAAAATAAGTAATCAAAATAATGAAAAACTTTTTCTTCTGTTATTTTTGCATAAAAAAAAGGCTGAACAGAAGAAACAAGCATTTTTTTTATTGTTATCCAAGTCACAATGTAATACTATCCCAAACATAAGTGTATGCGAGCAATACACACAAGAAAAACCGACTTGACTAGAAAATGAATATAATACAAGTGAAAAAGAACTACAAATATATATATGTATATGTACACTGGAGAAATGGACTGTGACTGGAAAATTAGCGTATTTCTTCAACTACATTGTAGAAAGTTTACTTGTATATATATTTCTTAACTATCTTTATAGGAGAAGAATATTTAATAATTTTTGGAAATCTAAATTACTCAAAGAACATTCATGAGAAATTATAAACATGTTATACATACAAATATAATATAAACATATTATACTTGAGAGTTAATCTTTGAATACATTAGGGAATTGTAAAGCAGTGTTAATATAACTAATAAGTATTTGAGGGGAAAAAAAATCTTAATGCATTTTCTAGATTCAAAATAAGAAACAAAATACATCTTATTTTGAATTTTTACTGCCAAAAAAAAAAAAATGGTACTTATTTCCTTTTTACAATTTTATAGTTAAATGTTCAAATGTAAATATGAATGAATGAGATGCAAGATAAATATAAGAATTATAGAATGAATATGGAATAAGTTAATATTACAATACAGACTTTTTGCATTAGATTTAACATTTTACTATTAAGTTATCACACACACAATTGCTTATATTTTTATATGGAAATTAAATATGTATTGTCAGGATAAAAATATTTTAAAGTTACCCATATTTTTAACTCTGAAGTGTTGTGAGAGAGAGTTACATTTACATAGCACTATAACGCTGTATGAGGGCTATTGGGGACATACCTCATAATTTTGAATCACGGTCAAGTGACGAAGACAACACCTGAGCTTCCCCTTCTCCTAACTACCACACCACATCAATGGGAAGATGTTTTGAGCCTCAACCCCTCTACATGGCAGATCTTCAGCAGCCTTAGGTGCCACATGAACATGACACGCCAGCCATGAGTCTTACTTTTACCACTTGGCAGTTTTGTATATTTCTTGTTCATTATTTTATTTACAGCTTAAAAAAATTAAACGTGATTTCCACTGAGGGATTAAAATCTCAATATTACGATTTAATTGTAAATAGAAATCTTTAGCACAGACAAAATATTATTTTTCTTCTTGTAAAAGATTCTCTTAAGTACACAAATATTTGGCAGCAAATTATATTTAAAAGTAATAATTATAAAGAAAAAAATGTCTTCATAGCATTTTTTCTCTCTCTACACATCAAATGAAATATTATTAAAAAAAAGTTCTTTTTTTTTTAAAAAAAAAAGCCCAAATTCCGAGCACATTTAAAAGATAAATAATGTAACATTAATATCATTCACTTCATAATAAAAAAATGAACTTTAACTTTTAATTATTTAAAACCATTTTTTTCTGCTTTCGATACTAAAGTTATATAATTTTACACATTGAAATGAATAAAAGCATACTTATTCAGAATTTTAAAATTAAAAAAATGATGTATAGAAAAAAAAAGAAGTGTGCTACATAATTTTATAATAATAAATCATAGAACATAATAAAAGTTTTTGGCTGTAATAAGCAGTCTAAAATTGGGCCTTGTTCTTTACATTATGAAAATATTGTACTTTTAAATGTGCCTCCCAGAGAGAAATAATTATTTTAATCTCAATAAATAATTTATTGCATTCTTACATTCTATTATAACACATAAATTAAGTATTTAACAATTTTTCTGGATATTTTTTTAACGTAAGTTTCTCTAAAAGATATTTAACTTTCTCTACATCAGTTTTCTTTCTTGAGAGTTCATCATATGAAACCTAAAAAAAAATTTAAATAATTTACATTTAGAAAATATAGTTTTTCTTACATATTACTTAGTAATGGGTATTATAAAGTTTTGTGTAGAAATAAGATTTGGATTATATTATGATACATCAAGGAAATACAGGATTATTCATAATTTTCTCCTGGGTTTCTAAGCACTATAGTACCAAAACTAAGACGAATATTGCAAAAAAGAACATTTGAAAGAATACAGAAACAATTCCAGTTTTATTTATACATTACAAGTATTCTCTTTGAAATCTTGGTTACATGGCATACATCAATACGATAGTCCAGTTTCTGCCACACTCTACTCAATATAATACTATCAGCATTAGTGAGAGAACCCAAGTTATCTTTTCTGTGTTATCCGAAAATTTGGCTCTTTACATGAGACAAAAGTTTACATACTCATTTTGCCACGTGATAGAGCAGTACTGTATGTAAGAAAGGACAGCATGTGCTGTCAATAACATTGACAGAACCTTGTTGAGTAGTGTGGCAGGAGACTGACTATTGCAATTATATGTATGCCAAGAAAACAAGTTTTCACACATAGAACACTTATAAAGTATGTAAATAAAACAAATTGTTTCTGCATGCTTTCAAACATTCTTTTTTCTTGAATTCATCTTAGTTTTTTTTTACTGCAATGCTTCAAAATCCAGGAGGGAATTATGAATAGCTCTGTATATTAAATATGAGTTAAAAATTTAGATTAAGCAATTTTATTAAAATATATACAAACTACAAATATACATTTTTGATCCTTGAATATTTTGAATGAACAAATGAATGTTATACATAACAAAATTATATAAGTATTACAAACATTTTTAATTACAGGAAGAAATCAATTACATAAATATCCTATAATATATTAATTTATGATAAAATTAACTTTCAATGGAGTAACTTCATCGACAGACTGACGCTAGTCAGTAATCACGTGATTCCAACGTCAATAAACTGCACACGCGAATCCATAGCATTGGTTTTCCTATACGTTTGTTGACGTCGTTCTTGTGTCTTAATTTTATCTAATTAAAAACATGATATTGTTGTATTTTTTGCATTATTCTAGTATATATATATTTGTTAGGAAATATTTTTAACAACTCTTTTACATAATTTTTGTTTTATTCTACTTTATTTATCTAATTAAGTATTCGTTAGTGTTAGTGTTAGCAGGGATATTTATTTATATTTCTTGATTCACTTAGATATAGCTCAGTTATTTTAGTTATTAATTAATTTTGTAGTTCTTTATTTCATATTTTTTCACAAGAATGGTTCATAGCATAGGTTCGAAACCGCTTATTTGCACAAAATATTAAATTACAGTGCGAAGTTTTCCAGTGCCACTGGAAATCGAAGTGTTGCTGCAAATATATCGAAAGGATTAAAATTATTCGACAATAAATTCGTAAGCAAGATATCATTTACAGTAAACCTGATTTCTTAATGAATGATGATTTTATTTAAGGCTTTGTTAAAGCCGAAATGAAGAAGAAAGTGACGTACAAGCCATCTGTTCAAATCAGAACAACTTGTCAGGTAAGTTAAAAATTATTTTGTTTTAATTTAGGAACTTTTTTTTAAAACAATTATAATTGCATTGCTATTTACTCTTTTATGCTTTAATATAACTCATTGTTTTAAAATACAAAATAGGATTCTATGTATTAACATTGATAGTTATTTAATTAAAAGTTGATTCCCCAAAAGATAAAAAGAAATGTGAATGGGCTAATTTATATTTTTTTAATAGCTACATTATTAGTGATAAGTTTATAATTTGATTCTTATTTTTTAGAGTAGCATTGAATATCAATTTCATTGTTTTCTATTTTAATGAATATGCATTATTAAGCTTTAGTCATTCTATAATTATTGCTATTTATGAGTAAATTCTAATTTGATTCCAAAAAAATTAAAAGTAAACACAAGAAATGCCAAACCATTTTGAAAAAGAAATGTAAATTTTTCATTAAAAACTTCAATTCAATAAGGAGTAATATTGTGTAAACATTAAGATTCTCCCAAATTGTTAGTAATTTTTCTCATAAGGCATAGTATTTTTAATTCAAATATTTTATGACATGTTTTTATAAACTGTTAATTTTTATTTATTTGAAATTTTCATTTACATGATTTATTTATTTAAATTTTAAATTATGGTCTTTATTTAAAATAATTGAATTTAAACTGAGCTGTAAATTAACTTTAGCATAAATTTTTAAAAATGTATTAGTCAGTAGACTGATATGTAAATACCGAAAACTTATATGAATTTGCAATCTAATTTTAAAATTTATTACTTTAATATTTAAAATTTATTTAACTTTTGGTTATAAGTGCAACATGTACTTGTCCTGCTGGAGGCACTCCAGCATTTTGTAAACATGTTTTTGCTTTATTGCATGCAATCAATGAATACATAGCAAAAAAACTGTATGAAGTTCTGAATTTCTTCCGTTCCAATTTCTTCATTTGAAACAGGTGGTTCACATCTATTTTTTAAAATAAAACATTTATATTAATATTATATTTTTTAAATGATTTGTAAATTTTGCATATAAATACTTTTAATGCATTTACTTTTATGTATGAATACTTTAAATCATGTTCGAGTAATAATTTTATAAGTAAACACTGACTGACTTCTGTTATAAAATACTTTGTACATGGTGATAAAAAAAACCCATTAATAGAGCTAAAATTAAATTATTCCATCAATTCAGAAACAGATTATTATCACAAGTATTTTAGTATTTTTTTAATGAGAAAGCAAAATAACAGCACACAATACATTAGATAATCTTCTGTGAACTTTGTATACATACTTGTCTTAATATAATATGTATGGTTATTTAAAAGTATACTCTATATAGTGCTAGTTTTATATAAAGTTCTGTTACTTTATTTTGAAGATTTATAACGTAAGTAAAACTTAAGTTTATTAAGATATTTAACCATTGAAGTATTTTCTAAGTAACTTATTTAAAAACTTGACTTAAACTTAGCAAAAATTTTGAAGTACTTACATTTCAGTAGAAGTAGAGGGCTTGCATCTTTCCAGAATTCTTCGGAAAGATGGACTTTTTGTAAATACAAAATTTGTTGGCACTGATCCAGGTTTTAAGTGCCTGCGATTAGTAAAATTTTGGTATTCAAAACATTCCTCTTCGAAATGATCTGAACATAGTACAGAAGCATAAGAAGGTACGAATTTTTCCCACCTAATCTTTGCTATCCATGTTTTTAATAAATTTGGATTTTTTAAAGGAAATTGGAAGAAAGTTTTGTTTCTGTAATTGTCTTTCTTTTTGGAGTTATTGCATCCATATGCTGCACAGTATGTCATTTCTGAACATCGAAAAAGAATAATTAAATAAAGTTTAAGAGCAAGATAGTAATGTAAACAAATGACGCCGCATGCACGTGCGCAAGAGCTGAACTGGAATCACGTGATCGTAACGTCACATGAATTTAGTCCATTGGTTATTTATTGATTCAAATGTGATTATAATTTAACAATTTTCAAACAACCATTTTCAATTCCACATTATAAGTAATTTAAAGGTAATAAATGGTTTACATACTATTATAACTGCATAACCAGCATCTCTTAACAATTTTATAGCCAACATATTAATTCCGGTGAATCCTGGGGACCAATGGGTATAATCCTTTTGAAACATAACAAGAAGGGCAAACCTGGAAAGTGTTTTAAAAGCAATTTGTTAATGAAAAATTAGAGAATTCTAACATAATTTAAATAAGAAAAACATTTTGGGAGAGGAAATGAAGAACTAAATATAGAATGCATTTTTATTTTATGGTAGCAACAAGAAAAAGTATTAAATGATAATACAAACACTAGGATTCTTCCCAGATCTGAAAATGGGTAAAGGACAAATTCTGGAGGAAAAGCAGTGGAGAACTGCTTTCCATTATGCAGTAGTATTTCAAAATAGGGAATCTCTGGTTATACTAATTTATCTTAGTTACATATATATATAATAATTAATGTTAATTTCCTCTTGAGGGCTTTTTAATTTGCAATGGTCCGAAGTCCTCCAGGACTTTGCATAATAATCAACTACTAGTTTACCCACCTAATGGAATATAACCATAACTTTAACACTTCAAAATTAAAAGCTCAGCATTTTTAACTCAGGAGTTAAATAATCTGCATTGTTCAATGTATTTAGGCCAATCAGAGGAGCTTTTCACGGAAGTCAAATGATTTTGGGAGCTTCCGGCTGGTATTTTGTACAAATACTAGAATTTTCTGGAAGATTTAAGCTGTTTTTTTGTTTATGTTGCCCCACTAGTTCTCGTCCCATTTTTAATGTGTGTGTGTGCTGTAGGTTTTATGTTTATGTAAAATAAATGTGTATTCCAAAGTACCAAGCCTTCTCAAGTATGCCATGACATTATAAACATAATAGTTAATAATCTTGCAAAAATCTTCTTAGCAAAATGCATTTCATATACAGTGAAAATCGCTTAACACAAATGAGTCAGTGAATATTAACGTCGCACTGTTCAGTTACATGAGGGCTTTTGGCGACGGACCACGTAATTTGGAACCCTGGTCAAGCGACATGGATGATACCAGAGCTGGCACCCCCTCTCCAAACTACCACACCAACGGAAGGAGGTTTGAGCTATCAACAGATTTAATGTGCATCGCTCCCCTACACGGTATGAACTCATGACAAGGCCAGCCAGGATCCAATACCTTGATCACTCGGCTACTGCGGCCCACTTAACACGAAACTGAAGGGACTGTAACATTTTTTCAAGTAAAAAGATATTGCAAAAACAAAAAAACCATACATAAACAAAATTAAGTTGATTTATACACATAGATATGTATGCAAGCATATATTTAATAAAAATCAATGAAACAAAAACATCCACAAGAATTTGATGAAATTTAATACAAAATTTTCAAATTTTTTGAAAAACAAAACATTTATTGAACATTTATTAAAACATTTATTACTATAATCTGCATTGTTTTTTAGCATCAAATTGTTCAATATCATCCATTTTGTTATTTGTTTCACCATTGGAATGTGAGTCTGAATAACTGGGCATACTTTTCATGACATTCCTCACTTTGAATGATGCGAAAACGTGAGCTGCGTTATTCATTTCATTTTCATCGTCAGAATCATTTCCAGAAGGTAAATATTTGTGTGTTAAGCAATTTTTGTTTCATGTTAAGAGAAAAAAATGCATGGAAATGCATAGCAGTGTGTCAGGACCATTATATTATTTCATTTTAACCAATATTTTGTCTTAAGCATTTTTGAGTTAAACGTATTTCACTGTATATATATATACATATATATATATGTATGTTATGTTGTTACTTGGGATGAATTCGTAAACTGGGATTTGCCAGAATAATCTTTTTATTTTTAAAACAAGAATAAATAAAAGGGAGAATAACAATTAATGAATGGAGTGAAACATTTAAACGCGCGTCGTAGCCTAATTGGCTTTCATTATTTTTCAAGAGTTATTACTGCTCAGCCGATGCGCGTCTGCCTCTCTTGCGGTCCCAACGGATTCTGTCTAGTTCTGATGTTCCGTCTCTCCTTTCCCCCGTCGGGGACATTGCTCTCTCTTGGGGGATGCTAAGGGGGCTTGCAATAGTGCCTTCAACTTCACAGTCTAGTTAATATGTTATGGAGAGTTTGGATAAAAGTCTTTGCAGGACCTTGAAGCAAACGTTTCACACAAATAATTTTTTGCAAATCAGATATGTGTGGGATAAAAATAAAGTTTTCTTCTACGTCGCGAAAAAAAGCTTTAACGCTGTAATTATCATTTCCCGTAAACGACCTCATAGTTGAAAAAAGGTCCTTTAACAAAAATACATTCTCTTCGTTCCCTCTTTGGCTTTGATTTCGTTGTGTTTGAGGGAGGGGAACAAAACATCCTGCGGAGAGGGCAAGTGATAAATTGGCGGGGTGAGGGGTTGTTTATTCGCGTCGTTCGTAAATTCTAGCGAAAAGGGCGCCGAATCTTCGTCTTCGTCAATTGTTCGGTAAAATTATTTTTTAAAGATGCAAGATCTGATAAATTTTTAAATATATGCTCGCTTAATTCTTTGGCGCTTCCCGCGCAATTCAGTCCTAATATAGTGCAGACGGTAATAAGTTCAGTTTTCGTAAAGTCCTTTAAAATTTTATCCTTTCGTGCTTCAATGTCGTAATTCTGTGGGAAACCCGCGAATTTTTTTAACTCTTTTCTAGAAGATTTACTGTAGGGTTCGTCATTAACAATTTTGAGCAGAAGTTGCACCGTTGAAGCAGGGGCCGTCTTTAATATGTTCGCAATAGCAGCAATTTCCTCTAGACAGACCATCGTAAATAAATATCTTCAGAACAATAAAGGAGTAAATTGGAATGGACTCACCGTTGATGATTTCGTCGTTGTGGTTTTCGTTGTCGGTTTCGTCGTTGAAGCGTGCGTGGTCCACCAGTCTTGACTCGTTGTATTTTCTAGGGGTTTTTAATTTTAATTTAATTTGAGGCCGAGCTCCCAAATGTTATGTTGTTACTTGGGATGAATTCGTAAACTGGGATTTGCCAGAATAATCTTTTTATTTTTAAAACAAGAATAAATAAAAGGGAGAATAACAATTAATGAATGGAGTGAAACATTTAAACGCGCGTCGTAGCCTAATTGGCTTTCATTATTTTTCAAGAGTTATTACTGCTCAGCCGATGCGCGTCTGCCTCTCTTGCGGTCCCAACGGATTCTGTCTAGTTCTGATGTTCCGTCTCTCCTTTCCCCCGTCGGGGACATTGCTCTCTCTTGGGGGATGCTAAGGGGGCTTGCAATAGTGCCTTCAACTTCACATGTATATGTATATGATTATATATTGAAAAAATTCTTTTATATTGGATTATATGTATATATATATATGCAGTAATACCCCGAACTTAAGCGATAGGTGGGACTGAGTGAAAACTCCATAAGTCATGTAAGTAGGGGTATAATCTCACATGTAAATACACAAATTATTTTTAGTTGGGGCTAGAGACAAAAGAAAACAATTAAGAAAAACAATGTTTAATAAATCTTAGATAGCACAAATACAAAATTGTAAACCAGTTATTTTGATGTAGAAGGTTTCATAAAATCTAACAAGTACTCTACCACAGCTCAATTTTTTCTCTTGAATAATTTCCTTGCTGCATGCTAATAATTTTTTTTTATTGCTTGTTTTGTTGACAAAATACATTCTTCCTTGCAGTATGTATTTTCAAAAATTTGTAACACTTTTTCAATTAAACTGAGGCCTTCAGTCAAATTACGAACTGTCATTCGATCTTCTTACTGAACTGGGTCTAAAGACTAGATAATCTCTCTAGATGTCTTGCTCTTGCCCATGCATTTCTATGAGTTCATCAATTGCCAACATCTGATTGATGTCATCACTATCCACTTCTAAATTTCTGGCAAGATCGATAACTTTCTTCAATCAAATTACAAATTACATCAGGCTCTGGCACTGATTCTGCCTAAGTTTCAGTGACAGGGGCGGGGGGTGGGAGACGAATCAACAAGATTTGAAAATTGCATAACTTCGAATTGGCATAGGTCAAGGTATTACCATTTATATATTAGAAGGATTTAAATTACATCCAACCCCAATTCAAACAAAGTAATCCAATGGAAACTTCCGATTTTATGATGTCTAAGAGATTATTTTTGATTCATGACAAAAATATATTTGAAGTAAATTTATTCTTTATTTTGCTGAAAGTGGTACGATACACAAAAATCTCGTTTTTCATCAACACATTTAAACACAGCCTAAACTATGACGACATATCATGGGTATTACAAATTTAAACATATAACCTATCTTTGACACTTATGATTTCTTTGGGAAAGGGGAGGGGTGGGGTATATGGAAGTATATTTTAATATTCTTTTGACTTTTTTAAATTAAAAAATAGTAGGGAACTTTGTAATACAGGACTTACGAATAAAAAATGAAAATATCTTCTGATCTTGCATTTTTAAAAATCCTTCACAGTAAATTATGAAGACAAAGAATGATTATGACATTCTTTATATTTATACATAATAATTATATAATTATTTAAAACAACAAAATTGCTTATGCATTATTTTATTCATTACTTTTTGTATTTTCAAACATTTTAATAAATTTTTAAATCTCTTGTTGTGGTGACTTTTTAAAATTATTTTTGGTTATTATTACTTGGAACATTTCAGATGACAAAAAAATGAAATAATTAATGGAAGAAAAAGTCATTGCTTTTCAAATAAACATCATGAAGCAAATTTCTTTTTCCATTCACAATACTAAGAAATTGAAGTTCATACTTTTGACTAAATAAGCATTACATTACATCTTCGAAAACAAAAAGGTAAAACATTTGCTTTTGTGTCTGCTTTCAAATTGTGTCTTTCTTTTCTGCACAAGAGAAGATTGCATTTTAGGGAGAATAAATATATACTATATATATTCACCATTTATAACTTTTCAAAATTTAGACTGCATTCTGGATTGAGTATATCAATAATAGAAAAATTACAGAGTACCTCAATTAGATTTTCTATTACTTAAGGTAAGCATTTTTTATTCCTCAAATACATACTTTGAGTACATTTTTTATATACTTTAAGCGGACTAATAGATGACAATTTTTGTAAACTAAATTTGAGATTTATCTGAGCAATCAAGCACAGCACTTTTATAGCAGTCTCAAAATATACTAAAAATATTTCATACACGCAAAAATAATTCATGTTCAAAATGAGCATTTCAACATTTTTTTTAAAAAAAAGTTTAAATAACATTCTTTAAAACACAGGCATCATTTCTCTATCAATCAGTAACTGATGTTCTTTTTAATCACAGCAATATTGTACAAATTATATAATTATTTACTTTACTCAATGCATTATTACAAAGAAATATTTTGGTAAAAGAATAAGTGATTCATTCTAAATGAGATCTTATTTCAGATTTCCATTTAAAATTAAAATTTTTGAAAAACTTTAATATTTGCATCAATGTCAAGATTATTGAATTAGTATAAGAGATATACATACCTCTTACTATTTATAGGTACAGGTTTCAACTCTTTAGATGCGGCACCAAATGCCTGTATTGGAAGTGGTTTTTTATTTTCATTTAATACAAATTCAGCATCTGCAATGTAAACATAGAATAATTATTATTACATGTAACTTACAAAACTATTTTGCATTGCTTTTAAAAAAGTGGATGAAATATTTTACTGAAAATCATGCGTAAAGCTTTCCATAACATTTCAATTTAAAAGTAAGAAATTCATTTTAAAAGAAATAAGAGTGTACAAAGTACAAAAAATAACTGTATCAAAATTATAAGACCAGATATAGGGAAGGAGAGCTTTTGCAACTGGTATAAAAATCGTACTCCATCATTCTTTTAAGTAACTTCAAAATGAATAAATTTGCATTCAGTTAATCCTTTTTTTAACAAAAGATTTTGCAATATTCATTCCTTTTTCATATAGGCTACTTCTGGTTCATTTATTGTTTTCGTACATCTCACAAGACAAAAAAATCCTGCAAGTTTTTGAAGGAGTTTAGTTTAGGGCTGATATTTGGACAAGATGTCGAATCAATCTTTTCCCATTACCAATCATGCATTGATTTAGATGCACAACAGACAGTATTACTGGAATTTCCATTTTTGGCCCACCTAAAATCGGCCAGAAAAGTTTTCAGATTTCGATTTGGGTGTTCAAATTCAGTTTGACATCAATTCTTTGAAGTATGTATTATAAGTTTTGTAGCACATTTTCATGTACATGAAAAATGCTTCACAGCAAAACGGAACTACCTCTGCCTTGCCTACAGGCCTAAGTAAAACAAGAAAACTGACAAATCATGTGAATATAAAATATTGCTATTTGGTCAATTAAAGCCAAATTTTTCTAGTAAAAATATATTTTTTCCCTATACAATTCAAAAGCATGACATTCTCTGCCCATTTTAGGCGAGCTGCTTTATAATGCTTCAGTAGTTGTGGTTTCCTCCTAAGCTTTTGAGAACTAACAACTTTTTAACTTCATTATTCAATCCAATGAGACATTTATTAAACTTGTCTTCGGTACCATTTTAGGAATCAACTGATATTTTATTATTACAAGATTTAAATAGCAAATAACTTTTACCTGGTTGCCAGATCTTTTCTGCACTCCCCTACAATTCTTTTTTACTGATAAAAAAATATGAGTAGTAGTTCAAGAACAATTAAAGAGTTCTACTAATTTTTTGTTCATGTTTTTCTTTACTATTGCAAAAAAAAAAATCAACTTTTCACTTCTATTTCAGACAATTCACTTACTTCAATGAGGTGCTTTACTAATAATACAAAAAAAAAAATCTGATTTAAATATGATTGTTTTTTTACAACCTTTTTAAGTGGGTTCAATTACAGTTTAACTTTGAACTTTAAATAAGGATAATCTGATAATTATAATAAAAAAAGTAGTCTTATATTTTTTTAACATAGTAGTATTGAAAATTCAATTGACAAAAAAGATATTCGATTAATATTTTTCTTTTCAAAGCAAGAACAACAATTTTATAAAAAAATTCCTTTATCTTTGAAATTGGTATTAATATTACTTTTCTTGAATAAAAATGCAGTGTTGAGCAGTATTATAATTTTGTAACAGACGCATTTTAAGTTTTTATTTCCAATATTTTATTTAATGATATGACAATTCACTGAGCAAACAATACATCACTACTATGACACAAAAATAAATCACCAAACTTCGTCAAAAATCATGAATGATATATTATCCAACAATAAAATAATTATACTACTCAGTAAATTTCTTTCTTAGAGAGCTAATTATCTGTCATTTAAAAAAAGGAGGGTAGAAATTTTTTTAAAAGTACCATTTATGATTTTTCAAAGTTTGGTGATGCTCTAATGTTACCTATGAAAACTCCTGTATCACTAACTTGATTCACAGCTAAGCATTTTTTTGGTATTAAAATGTTCAGAATTTTAATAACATGCTGACGGCAATTTTGCACATCTGAACTCTCTGAAAGCTGAAAATGATAAAAGTATAAATCATCATAAGATTTTTTTTAAACCTATGGAACTTCTTAAATTTAAAAATAAAGAATGTTAACAAATAAAAAAGGGGTAGTTTACAAAAGAAATGTTTGAAAGAGAAGGGGGTATAAGCATTATGCAAAGTAACTATATCTAAACTTATAAAATAGAATAACAATTTTTAAGTCTTGGTAAAATAATAATTTAGATTGAAACCTGGACATTAATAAAATGATAAGATAGTTGTTTTAGATAACTATTTATACTGTAATAAATTATTATTACCTAAAATTTAGCAAAAATATCTTGTTAGAAATAAGCCATTAAGTGAAAAAAATCAAAATTCATCTCCTGACAAACTGGACTGACTTTTTTCTACATAATTTTTAAATGATAAATTTTTATTAAAGTTATACTACAATATCAAAGTAACACATAATTTACTTCATTATAACTTGATTTTTATAGGCTAGAACTATAATTAAAATTTAAGAAATTTGCTATATTACAGTATAAATTAAAAAAACAACACAACAATAAAGAGTAAACTTCATTCTGTCACTTAATTTTTTTTTTACTATTGAGACATTCAGTACTTGTGTAAACAGTGTGTATTTCCTTAAACAAAATTTTAAGGCCAATATTAGTAATTATGATGTCTTACAAAATAAATTTTACCCAATTAATAAAGTTATATTTTTGATATTCACTTTTTATGAAAAGTGTGATATATCAATGCTTGTTTATTTCTTTAGAATAATTGCTGAAACTAAAAATAAAAAATGTTATTGTGTGAACTTTGATTTAAGAACTAGCCTCAAGAATATACATATTGTAACTGTATATGCAATTACAAAATGTACATAGACCAAATAGACCAGAAAGAATAAAATTTAGGTTTTACATAACAATAGAAATTTGATTAGACTTATTGCACTTGAAAGAATAACAAAAAAATAATTAAATTATAAAGGGATATTAAACACATACTAATTTAGCTTTTCTTTTTTTTTTTGTTGTTGAGCTATCAATATTTGCTAAGATTGGATGAATTTTTTTAAAAATGTACTTCAACATATAATTAAACAATCTAAGTTTTAAAATTTTTTTTGACACGTTTGTGTAAAATATTGCTTTCTGTTACAAACACACCCTTCATAAATATTTGAATGTACTCCCTAAAAGACGTTGTCATGCATTATGAAAACCACTTTACTTCTATACTAGCAAAGTAGTTTTTTTGGAATAAAATCACACACACACACAATTTACTTTTTACTGCATTTCTAAAAGACTTGTGCCTTTAAATGCAACATCATAACAAGAACATTTGAATATTTGCCCTTTGGAAGCAATTTTATTGCATTTTCCTCTGTTGATAAACCCCAATGCTTTTTTTCTTAAAATTTGGGATAAAAATAGATAAAAGGAAAAAATATATGTGCATGGTAGAACTGACATAGTTAACCGAAACATAGAAACTAAATACAAACAAAAAATTCTCTGCTGCTCGTTAAGACATAAGTGAAAATTTTGTACATGGTTGCCAAAAACCAGTGACATCAGGTTATCAGAATTTGGCTCTATTCTTTTTGGTGATATGCACTAATATGACTGTGATAACATATAAGTACCAATGAAGCTTCATTGCTTTTCTGATTTTGTCAAATATCTATTATTCTGAATGATGGGTAAGAAGAAATTGTAAAACTTGTGCATGGGACTCTTGTTATAAAGCATTCATTTTTTAATAATGCTATCTAATATTACATAAATAAGTTGTTTGTGAACTTTGAGCAGCAGTCAGTGATTTACGGAACTTTCACAACATATTTTACAAGCTAACCTTAATTATAAAATTTCAATAGTTTATCAAAAAGCATATACTCTCAAAAAATACATAACAATAACAAAATGCTTGAAAATCTAAAGTATTAAAAGATAGAAATACAAAATTCTTGAATGATTAACAATACCTTAACAGGTTCTAAGTGTAACTCACACCCAAATACACATTCAGGATAATTTTTCTTCAAAATACCTTTCAAATTTAGCAGCTTAAGATGGTTAGTGAGATTTACCTGGGAATTAGATGGTTCTAGAAAATATAGGCAATGATTAGTCTCAAAATATACAAAAATATATTGTAAATCATATTAATGAAGTGGAATGAATACATTAACAAAAAAAAGTTAATAAGTTTAGAACAATTTGATCACAGGAATTAATTTTCAAAAATCACAGTGAGTAAGTTTTAGTAAACATCTTTCTTATTCTTCTCTAAAATTCAAAACATAGATGCAATAAATAGATTAAAATACACTTTCACCTACATTTTAAAAATTTACATATTTGCAGTCACTTACATATTTGTGATATATATATATTTTTTAAAAAAGCTTTTCTTATGACATGCAACTATATCTAAATGTGTTAAATTTATATAATACAGCTTCCCTTCCCCCTAAAAAGTTTTTTAAAAATCAAAACTCAATTAATACTTAAAATTAACTTAAAGTAGGCATGGATAGTCACACAAAAAAATCTGCTCTAACACGGATATTCTTTAAACTTCAAGTTAAACATAGTAATGGTTTCCTTGTAACTTACAAGTTTTAAAAATACATTTTTTTGGTTAGCAAGCATAAGATTGAAATTTAACATTGAAATTAATTTTAGTCATGTTTTGAAGACGTGCTTCATCTCTCTTTCAGTGTGCTTTATTTTCTAAATATATATTGCTAACAAATAGCACATATTTAGTAAATACATAACATCAACTTTTTTAAAATGAAAACTTCAGTAGATAATTTACTGTAAATGTAATAAAGATCTCCATTTTACAAACCTCCATTTTGATAACTTTTGCCTGGAACTAAGAACTTGGAAAAGATGAATCTCTATTTAATGAATTTTCCTTTCACTATTTGCAATAAATTATTTTCATAAAATAATACTCTTGAATATTATTATTCTTAAACATCTTTCCATTTTTTTAAATTTAAAATCCCAATAATAATTCAGACAACCAGCAACTTTTTTTTTGTTGTTCAAAGTGGTACTTTTAATTTTCTATTTAATATTTGATTCTATAACATACACAGTTGGACCTCGATTTAACGAACCCCTAATCAACAAATTTTGCGATTTAATGAATCCTCTCCCCCCCAATTAAAATGAAGTCCTCCTTCCCTATTTAACAAATAAAAAAAACCTAAATTAATAAATTATTTCAGCAGTTAGAATTTTTTTTTATTTGTTCGTATTAGACAAAATTGGATTTTTTTTTTCAAATGACACATTTTTTTTGGGCCAGAACAAAAAAAGTTTTTTTCTTGTAAGCAGCAAATTTCAACAGGAAATAGTGAAGATCATTATTAGATTTTACAGGTGCAAATGAGTCATGAGTGTAACTTATCATGTGAGTCTTGAGTAGGACAGGAAAATACTTTCTTATCCCATCTCAATTCACAATACAGGGGATATTTTAAGACTTTTACAATTATGACACATTTGATGACAGATTTTCTATCCATGCAACTGAAGTTTGGAAAATTGTTGATTTGTTGGAGACAATAAATATCGATTCTAATGCAGAAATTGATAATGAAACTCCCATCAAAACTGCTACATTTTCCAATATTTTACATTCCTTAGAAAATGTAAAAACATACATCTCTCTAATGCAACAGGAAGCAAATGATGCAGTATTTTCTTACATAAATTTAAAAAAGAACTCTTTTGAGTCAGGAATGAAAAAGATTTTCAAACATCTATGAATCAATATTTTAAAATGACAGGTTTTAACTTTCCTCCTGACAACTTTATGGCAAAGGCTGGTTTATATTGCCCATTCCTCGACGTAATTAAAAAAAAGTATTTTAAAATTTCCAATTAACTGATGCAAAAAAATTCACTAACAGTAATTTTAGCTGCTTATCTAGTAATTTTAGCATAATTTCTAACTATGGGTATTTTTTGTGAAGTTGCTTATACTTGTAGTTTTCAAAAGGTAGATATAAACAATTTGTATTTTTTTGGACCCCAGTATAATGAATAACTTCGAATTAATGAACAAAATGTTCTCAGTCACCATGAATTCATTAAATCGGAGTCTGACTGTATTTTGTCATATATGCTACAAAACCATGCAAAAAATATACTGAATTTTTAAAGGCAATTTCAAAATTTTATGCAAAAATCTTTATACATATTAAAAAAATGTAAAGTTAAAAATTTAAAAAAAAAAAAATATTGTTGTGTATTCATGCATGCATTTGCATTAACTTTATTAGTAATCCATAAACTGAATAAATAATATACACTCTGAGGTAGATCTGCAACCATATCACCAAATTTTTAAACGAAATAAGTATATACTTTTAAACAATATCTTTAAGTAATACATTACTTATAAAAATTGCTTGTTTGAGATAATTATGTACCAATCTGTTACAAATATAAAATAGCAGAGAAATTCTGAGTTTTACAATTATTAATAATTATGTAAAATAATAAACTTTTCAAATCATGTTGCGTTGCTAATATCTGTGCTCAATAAAAATTATAACATAATGATCATACAAATAAGATATAAATCGCAACAAAATTAAAAATCTAGGGAAACATTTTAAGTATAACAGCAAAATGATAATTAACAGTAACTTACCAATAATTTGTTTATAAAATTTTGGAGATAATATTTTGAGTAACAATTCTTTAGATAAATAGTTTAATACTCCTAAAGACCAAGCTAAATTTAATGTAACCTCTGGAGATAATTCCTTTTCAATATTTAAAATAGGAACGGTTTTTTCAAGAATGACTTGAACTTCAGAAGAATTATAATCCAGGGCTGCAGCAGTTAAAATATAAGCCACAAAATCTCGAGGCTTGCAAGCATCAAAATGATTCTTTATCCATTCTCCACATTTATCCAAGATACCTGTATAAATATGTTTCAGATAAAAATATGAATTTTCAGTTAAACATTCTTGATATAAAAAACAAATTTTGCGCAAAACAATTTTGTACTAATAATTTGCATAAAAAACCACCATTTTTGTTTGTAAAACATATTTAAAACTCAACATATATAGAAATTTGCTACATTGAAGTTTGAAATAGAGATATTAAAATAAAAAACTTTTTATTTTTTCTGTTTCAAATATATCAGAAATAAGTATTAACATTTCCAGGTTCGAAGTTTGATAAATAAAATGAAATAATTCACAAAATTGAAACTAAGAACATGAATTTCATTAACTCCTTAATTGACAGCAGTGTACATATTTGTTTTGGTTAGCTAGTGTATTAACTGCCCAAGGTATATATATATGTCTTTCTAAAGTATGATCTTTTCTTTGTGTTGCAATCAGTAAAACTATTCTGAAGGCTTTGGAATATTTCAGGAAAGGATTTGCTAATTTGTACCTTTTCTTTTCCCTCAATGTACCACAAGGTCGCCCATTGGGTACAGTGGTTAGTGAAGCTGAACTGTGGTGTCGTATGGTCTGGGTTTGAATCCCGGATAAGACATGGATGTTTGTGTTGTAATCCTTCTCTTCTTTGTGATGTGTGCTTCACGCTTACTTATATGTAAGCCCCTGTGTGATACTTTGTGGTGCACAGAATTATAAATGTTCCCATTAAATATTTTTAAAAAAATGTACCACAAGTCTACTTCTATGTGAAAAATGGTGGTACTGGGGAGTGAATTGCATAACTTTTAATTGGCAGTTAAGGTGTTAAAAACAACTTATATAAACCAAAAATGATACAAGGTGTGGGAGGAAGGTAGTGAAAACTTTATCTCATGGAGAAAAATAATTCATTGACTTCAGATTAATCATTTTTAAATTTTTTTTCTTTATCGTATCAATAAATGTTACTAAAACCTCCAACATAAAATACTAGAAAAAACAATCTGTTGCAAAAAATAACAGAAAATCTATATTAGAATAATCTATTTGAAATTTCAAATGTAAATTTCTTCTTGTTTTTGTTGCTTATGATGTTAAACAGTAACATCAGATCAAGGTCCACAAAATTCATCGTGGCTAAGGGGGGTAGATTTTAATGCCTGTCGTTAGCCTTAGCTTTGAACACCTGGCAGGTAACAGTACGATTTTGCTCGGTTCCACCCCAATTTTGAGGGAGAACACCCTGGGGTGGTTGGGGCCTTCCATCTCTCTTCCTCTTTCACCAAACTCACACGAGAACTTGCGGCTTGATGGCTATTTACAGTACCCCATGTCGCGAAGGCACTATATAATTACAAACATCCATGCCTTCTCCAGGATTCAAACCCAGGCCCTATGGCACTACGGTCAGTGTCACTAACCACTATACAGGATGGGTGGCGTAAATTTCTAGAAGTAACCAAATGATAAAACTGTCAAGGAAATTTTTTTTAAAAATAAGTTCACAGTAAACATTTCTGATAAGAAATAAATATATACAGAAAGGAAAAAAGCGACTCACTCACTGACTAATCACAATATCTCCGAAACTATTGAACCGACAGACTTGAAATTCAGTAGGCAGGTTCCTTTCATGGAATAGACATTCCCTAAGAATAGATTTTGCACAGATCAAACCCCAAGGGGAGTTATAGATAATTAGTTCCATAATTAAACTATTAGACTCACAGTTTTCAATTTCGGTACGCTGATACCTTTCATGGCGTAGAGATCTGCTACAAAATGGGTTTTTGAGAAAACTAACTCCAAAGTGTTGCAGGGGCCTAAGGGGTGTTTTATATAATTATTTCCATTTTTAAACTATTAGACACACAGTATTGAAATTTGGTAAGTGGATTCCTTTCATACAGTAGAGATCTGCTAGAAAATGAATTTTATGAAAATCGAATTCCAAGTGGCATTGCGGGGACTTATGTAGTGTTATAGATAATTATTTCCCCTTTTAAAGTATTAGACGCATAGTCTCTAAATTTGGTATGCAGATTCATTTCCTGGAGTAGATGTCCGCTACAAATTAGATTTTACAAAAATAAACCTCCAAGTGGTGTTCGGGGCTTAAGGAGCATTATAGATAATAATTTTCATTTTAAAATTATTCAATGTGCAGTCTTGAAATTTGGTAAATGGATTCCTTTCCTGGAGTAGAGTTCTGCTACAAAATGGGTTTCGTGAAAATTGATCCCCCAAGTGGCGATGTGGAGAATTAAGGGGCATTATAGGTAATTATCTCATTTTTTTTAAACCATTAGACATAAAATCTTGAAATTGAGTAAGCAGATTCCATTCAAGGAGTAGAGATCAGCTATAAGATGGGTTTTGAGAAAATCGCTCCCTAAGTGGCGTTGTAGGGGCTTAAGGGACGGTATAAGTAATTATTACCACTTTTAATCCATTACACGTAGGGTCTTTAATATTGGCAAACAGATTCCTTTCATGGACTAGAGATCCACTACAAAATGGATTTTGTGAGATTTAATACCCAAGTGGCGTTGCAGGGATTAAGGAGTGTTATACATAATTATTTCTATTTTTAAATTATTAGATGTACAGTCTTAAAATTTTGTAAACAGATGCCTTTCATAGAGGAGACATCAGATATACAAAATGGGTTTTATGAAATTTGACCCAAATGACATTGTGGAGAATTAAGGGGCACTATGGGTAATTATTTCCACTTTTAAACTATTAGACGTACAGCCTTCAAATTTGGTAAGCAGATTCCTTTAATAGAGTAGTGAAGTGCTACAAAATAGGTTTCACGAAAATCGCCCCCCATGGGGCATTTCGGGGGATTAAGAGGTGTAATAGATAAATACTTCCATTTTTAAAATATTAGTCCTACCTGCTTGAAAATTGGTAAGCATGGTCCTTTCATGGGATAGAGTTCTTCTAACAAAACGTTTAGTGAAAATCGAGTCCCAAGGAGGGCTGGCTGCGAGGAGTCAAGGGGAGTTCTAAAGAAAAATTCCATTCTTTTTCAATTGTTGGCCCACATACTTGAAATTTGTTGAAGCCCAGTGGCTGAAAGTTTGAGCATTGTGCTTTCTCACCACAGGTCCGAGGTTCAAACCCCAGGCTGGGCAAGGTTGACTCAGCCTTTCATCCCTTTAGTGGGTAGATAAAATGAGTATCAAGCTTGCTTGGAAACTTAACACTGGGGGTTTTGCATCAGACTGACCACCTGACCGGAACAGCTGCTCATGCACCTCAGGGCCCAAGGTGACATATACTGAGTTGGGTACAGTAGGCCTTGGCCTTCACGGGCTGTCGCACCACTGAATTAAGTTACTTGAAATTTGTCAAGCCTGTTTCTTTTGTTGAATAGATGTCCGATAAAAATGGATTTTATGGAAATTGACTCCTGGAAGGAGCAGGCATTACTGGGGAAAATTGACAAAAAAAAATTCCCCTTTTCAAACTACTAGGAATAATAATGAATGTGGTTTGCACGTTTCTTTTTTTTTGTTGAACTGAAATCCACTAAGAACGGTGATTTTGGAAAATCACTCTCAACTTGGTTACGGGAAGTATTGACAATAAAAATTCTGTTTTTTACTAGATTTAGACTTGAAATTTGTCACGCATGTTTATTTTACCGAGTAGAGATCCACTGAAAATTGGTTTTGCTTAAATCCACTTGGTTATTGAGTTATAAGAGTGTAAAAAGTTATTCTACTTCAATTTTTGAGATAATTTGAAAATATTAGAAGTTCTCTCCTTTTTATATCAAGAGAGGAGAGTTACAGGTATAAGTATATTTTTCAGTACAATCGAACTCCTAATGTGCTAGGACTTGGATATCAATAATTTATACATACATAAACAGTATATACTTATACAACATCATGAAATACTCAGCGAAGCGGGTGGGTAACGTCTAGTTATTTATATTTATATAACAGTTAACTATTCAGGACTATTATAATTGTTCTCATTCACACTATCATTATTTTCACATTACACTCTGCAGCAGCATAATGGAGAATATTAGGGTTTCCCTGCAAAATCAGGGTTTGGGCCCATAGACAGATCTTACAAAGGTTTCAAAACCATAACATCTGACTTCGGGTCTCCTAGAATTCTGCACCTCCCACAAGATGTGAGGGTATATGTTACGCCACTGGCACTCTGAAGCTACACTAAGGTCATTAGTGATGAATCTTGTAATTCGGAACCTTAGGTGATGAGGATGATGCTTGAGACCTCTCTCCAAACATCAATATCACACTCACATGAAAACTTTAACCTTGAACAGAGCCTCAGCTACTCCACACAGGAGGTTTGTATTGGTAGCAGGATTGGTGGCTTCACAGGTCACTAGTTTGCAAGGATAACCACTAAACTACGATAGTCACATATACTACAGACATTAATAATGTTAATATGATTCATTTATTTACACAACTGAAAACTTGATACAAGGTAGCTGGGAAGTACAAAGTATATTTGTCATCTCAAGCAACAGACTACCAATAGATCAACAGACACAACTGATCAAAAGAATCATCTGCAGTCATAACTAGAAGGTTCACACCAACAAAATGAAAATTATGGGAGATAAACATTTACAAAAATGGAATGAGTTCGGGTGATCATACAATAGATAACAACAGTTCTAAAGGCCTGATTATTCAATAAATAACATGTTTTACACAACCTGTGTAAAAGGAGGTAAAACATGTTGTTTATGGAGCTAGGAGAAACCAGGGTGATATGACTTTTAATCTTAGCATTTTTGGACACAGATAATTTTGTGAATTATCAAATGAGTAACAAAAAGTCAAGCCAACACTCTGTTTTGTAGAGGTACATAGTCACTATATTTCGTGTTTCAGAGTGCTATCTCTTCTGGTATATATAGTAAGTCATTCCTAACAATCTTTCATACAATTTTAATAATACATTTTAAAGATGTTTGGTGACTATTTATGGTACATAATCTCCAGAGGCAATCTTCTAACATGTACCTCCAAATTTTAAAAAGTTCACATATTTTTACAATGCCTTGTATACTGTTAAAATTCTTTAGTTGATACTTTTCATAAAAGACATATGAGATACATTAGTTGCCAGTTTTAGGCAAAAAAAAAAAAAAAAAATATTGTAGACCTAGAATAAAGATAGTGCAATATTTAACAAACTTTATAACAGGATGAAGCTAGGCTTAATATCACTGTCTTATTTAGAACTCCAGTAACACAACCAAGTATCATAACCAAGAAAGGGAGAGGGATTTCCTGAATTATTAATTGTAACAATCAATATGCAAATGTTAATCATTGATATATTATGAAGACTAAAAACGTAATTTTCTATTAACTGTATATTTCGGCATATTGCATGCACAAGCATTTAAGGTACACCTATACTTTCAAACTTTTTAAGTTTGTAGTATATAAGGTTCATTCTTTTTTTCTGAAAAAACCTGAAATGTACATGTGCAATGCTCTCATCCTTTGAAGTCATTTATTCTAAGTGTTATACCAGGCTTTTGAGCAATGGTATACTTCTAGAATTAAAACCCTAAGGAGCGAGAATAGAGGTGTTAGAAGATGAAAAGACATTTACAAAAGGATGCCAAATTTGTCAGGCCAAAGCATGGAATTAAATATCCTTTAAAAAAACCATAAATTAAAAGTCCTTTAAAAATTTTAATGTATCTAACAATCTAAATTAAATGGAAGATTATTATTTATTGATGGATCAAAGTAAAGGTGGTAGTAATGGGGATGAAACAAAATTCAATGTGTCTAAAGATATAATGGAAGACAAAAATTTGTGACAAACTTTCCATTTTATCCAATAATGAAAGTTCAAAAAGTATATAATTTCATTTAAATATAAACAGTATTTATATATATGTAGCAGTCGACTATTTTTAATGTTTAACTTCTCTTTATTTTTAAAGCTATTACATTTATATCCGGTATAAAATGCAAGTCCACAAATTTGGATCTCCTTTTTTGTAAGAAGTGTGTGTTATATGCCAGATTATATAGTATACACATTTTAAACAGATTTGTTATAAAAATTATTTTACCTAGCTCTTTTTCTTTGCTAAAGAGTGTATTTTACAAAATGAAAAAGAACTTATTACCTGTATGCTTCCACCTCATATGTCCACATGCTGTTAAGAGTCCAGTGATCAAAGATACTTGTTTGATTGATGAAATTTCTGATTCAAGCCAATTTAATAAATAAGCAAACAATGCAGGATCAAAGAAGTTCATCTTTTTGAAAGCATAAAATAAGTCAATGGTTTCTTTGAGGTCAGGTTTCTCGGTTTTCTGTCTCAAATAAAAAGCTACAGAGTTTAAAATGAATATATTTCTGTTAGATTTTTCAGCCAGTATATTTACTAACTTACACAATTCACTAACATCTAGAAAAGCCATTAGTTCAATTATTTTTTGCTCTAATTGTTTCTGAAAGCCTTTGTCAAATAAATGTAAAATATGAGCCAACATTAAAACATCTGATGATAAAATTTCATAGAAGCGCTTTTCTAACTGAGATACTAACTTTATTACAACTTTCTTTTGTAAATCAGTTTCCACGTATTTATGATGGAAGTATAGGCAACCAATGATATTAAAAGCAGAAAATTGATAAATATTATTTAAAATACTTTCTTCGGCAGAAACAACACAAGAGGAATCTGAAGGTACCCCTACTTCAAGTAAACTTCGTAAACCAGATACAAGTAGAACAGGTTTCAATGCAGCACAATTTTTTTCAAAAGCTTCACATAGAATTTTAAATCTTGAGTCACTTGTAAAACATTCACTATTAGCACCTTTAAATAAAGTGTGCAATCTTAAGGCTTTCAGCACTGAAACCGATTCAGATCCAGACAAGGTTTTATCAACAATACCAGACAGAATTTCATCTACTGGACGATTGATAAAAGGCTGTACATATTTAGAGACTTGAATGTTATCAGGTGCTGTTGTTGAACTCCGTCGTTGGAGAGAACTTAAATTAGGTAGAGATGTTGAGATGCAATGAGTTGACCCAAAATAAGAATAAATAAGATTTAATTTGGAGTTATAATTCCGAAACAGAGATGCAGATATATGGCGAGACATAGTAATGATGTTTTTATAAATAATTATTAAATGAGATGCTTAAAATGAAAAAATAAACTACATGTTTCTACTCTGAAACTTGTACATTTCTCTTTTAAAATGTTGGTAGCATCATAAATTTTCCATGTTATGAAAATGATCTGAAAAGAGAAGGAGAAAAATTCATTAAAATGAAACATCAATTTTTGAAATTAATTCTTATATATACGAATGCATATATAAATTAAAACTTTATAATAAATGCTTCAACTAATAAAGATAAAAATATAAATAAATGAATCTAGAATTTGTTTTAAAAATTAAAAGTGAAATTTTTTTTTAAATACAAGCTTTTATTTAAATGCACTAAAAAAAAATAAACTTTTTTTTAAAACTTTTTTTACTAACAACTTATAACATGATTATAAATTTAAGATATAAAAGCTTGTCGTGAGATTTAAGTACTGTATTTACTTAGTTAGAAAATTTTAAAAATTAAAATCAATCAGATCAAGTTATTTAATTTACTTGTTTATCTACACAGGTAAATCTCACGACAAGCTTTTATATCATATGTATAACAACGTTATAAGTTGATAGTAATAAAAGTTTTAAAAGAAAAGTTTATTTTATTCTTTTTTTGTGCATTTAAAGAAAAGCTTGTTTTAAAAAAAGTTTTTTACTTTTAATTTACTTTTTACTTAAGTTATTGCTGGACAGGTTTCTCAGTATGTTCATCTCATTCAAGTCATCATTGTTGCAAGGTCGTTTGCCAGTTAATTTTGAACAGTCTAGTTCAGAGGTACTCAACCTTTTTTCCCACCGGGACACATACATATAATGGATATTTCACTTGGGCCGCAACAAGATGTTAATGAGGGGGTTGTGGTGGGGGTAAACACTGTAAGATCAAAACAACATTGGACAAAGTAAAATTTTAATCAAAATATTAAAACTCTTACTTTTTTGCTTTTACTTTAATACTGTATTAAAGACGTAAAACACAAAAAACAATTTTTAAATCCGTAACTTTAATCCAATTTTTTCAATCTTTGTACAAAATTTGGATAATACTATTCTACAAACAGAAAAAAAAGTTTCATGGGATACTCTTTATAAATGATAAAGTTATTAAATGTTTAGTTAAAACTTTGAGTACTTTTTGAAAAATCGTAAAAAAAAAAAAGTTTTTGGCATTTTATTTTTTAAATTACTGATTCTAAAAGAAAAAGCATGAATTTTTATAGTGCAGAATATCAATTCATTAACACAAAAAAATTCTTACGAAACGATTTAGGAATCATTTTCATGTAAACGCACGATTTCGACTCATTTTAGAAAAAATTGTAAAAAAATAGAAAAATATAATTATTTTTAAGAAGAATTATACTGTATCGTGGCGAAATAAATGATCTTTCCTATTCTGTAATTACTTTTTGTCTGAGTTAGAAATTAGATGGAAGAATTAGATGGCCTTCTTAAAAAAAAACATCGAAAATAATCGGAACTTCTTCAAGCTCAATTTGAAAAGCCGCTCGGCAGGATAAAAAGCCAACAGAGGTCAAACAAGTATGTGTTTTAAGGCTTTTAATTAATATCTTTTTAACTAATTGCAATATTGGAATTTAATTGGTCAAAACATGCATTGTCATCCAAACTAAAATTATATACAAAATTTCAGCTCAATTGGTTGAAGACATCAGTTTTAAATTTGAGTTGCAAGATTCCACCCGAACAAATTACATTGCAAGTTAAATAAAAGCTTGTAAAATAGGAAAATGGTAGGATAACATAAAATTCTATATAAATAAAATACTTACAGAATTCATATTTTTTAAAACAAGAGGCTAATTAACTACAGTATTTACTTGAATCTAAGCCACACTTTTTTCCAATGTTAATGCAACTGAAAATTCTGTGCAGCTCAGAATAGAAGAGAAAAAAATTGGTTATACTGGATATTTAGAGCAATTACAGATTCCTGTATGTATTTAAAAAAGTTTATAATACTGATAAAATAACTAATTTTTCTCTTCTTATTAGTTCTCATATTAAGTTTATATTATTTTTTGTACAGTTAGATATCAATAAAGCTATCAAATTTATTTTTCTAATTAGATTTCTTTTTATAAGAAGAGAGCCAAAAATATATGTAAGTCAAATGTACTAAATAAAACTGCAAAAGACAAGAAAAATCTATATTATAATAAAAATAAATAATAACTTGATTAACCTCTATTGATACTAATTGCAATAGCAAATTTTCCTAATTTGTGATTTTTCAGAAGGGGAAAAAGGTACTCAGAAAATATTTGCAGATAAAAAAAATAAATGAAATTCCCATGCTACAAACTTTTTTTAAATAATTTTTTTCCCATTATTAAAAACATTTAAATACAAACAAGAAACTGTAATTTATCTCTCTCTACCTGTAATTTCTTGAGCATGATACTGATGGGGTATCATGTTCAATTTTTCGTATTCAACAAATTTTCCTGCATTTAATTCTAAGCCACGCCAAAATTTTCCGTAACTTTAACAGAGAAAAAAGTGCAGCTTAGATTTGAATATACAAATATGGTGTATATATAAATATATTACATATCATGTATTAGATATGCAATAATAAACTAATTTAAGATAAATTAATTCTATACTCTCTATAATTCTATTTCTATTAAACTATTATCTAAATTTTAGCTAAATTTAAAAACACTGATCATGAGTGGAAGAAGGTAATATTTTTTAACCGAAATACAAATATTTTTAGTTTGTCCAGTCTTATAAATAAGTATTCTACCATTACTTCATCACAACGAATAATGAATATGGAACTTAAGCAATGAAGCATTTGTTGGTCTCCATGCATGATTTTGCAAACTTTGTCAAAGAACCATTTTCCTGACAACAATTTAACAACTTATTTTTTCCATTTTAGAAAAAAAAAATTCTACAGTTTCCACATCTTAGCCAGAGCCTCTGACTTTCCCCCCTTTTCCCTAGATCAGTGTTTCGCAAACTAGGGATTGTGACCCTAAATGATGTCACATGATGTGTACCAGTGGTTACCAAAAATTTTAGAACTTTCAGTACTACATCTTTTTGCATAAAATAGCTTTCTCACCATTGACGGATAGTTTAACACATTATGTCTGAAATATAATTAAGACAAGAAAATACATACAATGAAGAACTTTGATTAAAATTATAATAAAACAACTTTATTTGTTTTGCACATATTTCTGTTAGTTCTCATATTAATTAACTTTTGAGTATCCACATATTCAGGAGTTTTAATATGAAAACCTTAGAAAATGTTTTGCTAGGAGTTACAAAAAATTTTTGAACAATTTCTGAAACTGCTTTTACCTACTTCTACAAGTTATTTAAGTTAGATGAATTATCATCATTAACAACCATAAAATCAAAGTATCGATCAAATCTAAATAATAAATACTAAGGAATAGTTTGTCTGGCTGTGTCCACTATTATTCTAAGATTTAATAACATAACTAAAAATAATAAAGAACATCCTTCCACACACGCACACACTGATTTTTAAATCTTGTACATGCCATTGTTAATAAGAAGTAAGGATCTCAGAAAAGAGCTTACTTAATAAATAGATTATTATTTATGTACAATTTATCATGTAATTACATTTTATAATGCTTTCTTATTTTGTAACTTAATTTAAATTTCTGTATCCTTATATTCAAAGTAAAAACTTATTACGGATGTTTATTACTTCAAAACAATAAATTATTACAACTGAAGCATATATAGAAGTATAATGAAAAGTTTCAGAACCCTTGCTCAAAATAACTCATTCAATCAATGATACTTCCTTGTACCATCTGTAAATAAACCTTAATATTGTCAACACAATTTTGGATATTTTAAACCATGTTAATTTTTGAACTCATATTTGCAAGTCATAACTTTTAACATTGCATCTCCATTGCTTTTCGGTTTTTGAGCAGCAATGCCAATGTTCAAGATAATTCACAAAGTTGGCAACCTCGATTTTGTATGTGTTGTACGCACTGAATTAGCACAACCATGGCTTCATTTCATGTAATGTTGCCAATGTGGTTGGGATAATATGCAAGTAACCATTCTTTTTTTAATGAATAGAACTATAATTTTGCAAATACATTATACTTGCTTCTGATGAAGGTTTGTCCCTAATTTTAATAGTTTTTTACAAAAAAAGTATAAGAAAAATAAGATATTACAAGCAATGTTATTATGTTCATGCAAGCACAAGAGTATTTTTTCATTGCTGGCAGCATATCATGGCATTTGGTGCCAGTTTTTGATTTCATGAAAAAGGCCATGAATTAATATATAAGTATCATAATAAATTATTAGCTTAAAATATATGTATGCAAAAAATGTTTTTGAAATATAATTATTTTAGTTAACTGATTAATCAGAAAATTGGATTAGTATAACATTTTATTTTAAAATTAGATAAAAAAAACATATGTACAGAACCTAGCAAGTTTTCAAAAATAATTTAAAACTCCAGTAACATTACATTGTAGTAAAAAAAAAATATTAACTATGAAATGGTTATCATTAAAGACGCATAACAATAAAACATAGAATGTATAACACACTTACATAACTTGTGTTTTCATATTCGGCTGCACTGCAAGTCTAAATAAAGGTTACAGTTAAATATTGAGGAATCTCTTTAGTAAAATTCTTTTGAATAAAATTCTAAATGCATAAAAATTACTTGGTAAATTTTTGAAAATGTTTCGACTAAAACATTGTAATGGAACTGTTTAAAATCATGCAGTTTATTTTTCATCATCCCTAAGAATTCTTCAGAAATTGTACTGTTACAATTGGTAAGACAAACCTAGATATTTCACATGCAATTTATAGAACAAAGCATGGCAATGGGCTACAATGCTTAGGTTTTTGTATTCGCATGTGTTATTTATATTTTGAGAATTTATATGTTACTTTATAATTTTCTTAAAAGATCTGTTTTGTGTGTCAAGTCATTTTTTGGTACAACTATTGTAGTGCATTTTAAAAAAAATTTCGAATGTGCAACAAAGTCATTTGCATTGTTCTTCTAGATAATTAAAATAATTACATAAACGAAACTAATTAATAAGCGAACCCCGGTTTTAAATTAATGTTGATTTAATTCCTAAATATTTAGAATTCTGTTAAATTTTGTGTTTGAGACAAATTTAAAAGTGATAAAAAAGTTTTTAAAAATGCGAAGGTCAACGGAATCTCCCAAAAAACGATTTATTGAGTCATCCTCATTTTATAGAAATTGTAAAGCTGAAGATCCGTTTTCTTCCATGAGAATTGATGATTCTAGCTTTTTAGATAGTATATCTGCTCGTGGTACATGCCCTGCCTGCAAAAGATCAAGAAAATATTATTGTTATACATGTTATGTACCTGTCAAAGAAGTATCAGAAAGATTACCCAAAGTGTCTGTAAGTCTGTTTTTATAAGTATAAAAATAGAATGAAAAGGTCAAATCTTTATTATTTTGTATTATAAAAGTCTTTTTCTTGTTATAATGGAGTAAAATGGGGAAACCCAAGTATGAAGTTTTACGTGTACCTAGGGTCACTTTTTTTCAATGCTCAAAAACAGAGCCACTGGCCTTTTTAAAAATGTGAAACTGATATGCACCCATCATTATACTAACTACCATCCAATTAGACTTAATATAAGTACTTAAAATAATAAATTCTGTGAAATAAAAGGTTTTTAAAAACTTTCACTAATGGCCCTAGGTATAATGATATCATTGTACCTAGGGCCTTTTCCTATAGGGTTTCACTCTGTAAGCAATAAAAACAAACATGTACACATGAATTTAATAAAAGAAACAATATCAGCTAATACATTAATTTATCATGTAACTATTTAAATTGTGATGCACCAAAGTATCAATGAATTACGCATCTTTTCATTCAACATTATAGTTTAAAAAACTGGTTCCAAAAGTGAGCTGCAGATTGTGGTTTAAGCAATTTGATCACAATATTTCTGTTGTTAATTTCATAGGTTTCTTTTTTTATCACAAAGAAACTTATTTGAATGTGCAATATTCTTCAGAAATTTAACATTATATTGTTCTTCTTTAACATCTGTTATTTCTCTGCCACATAAAAATGTTCAGTTTTTTTTGCATTGTATTTTTGTTAAACAAAGATCCCCTTTTTCAATAGTATCCCTTACATCAGCTACTATAGAATTTGCATCATCAGTGGAATGATGATCTTCAGTATCTGCTAATTCTTCGGATGAAGCTGCCTCAATTTCAAACTCATGTTTTTTTCAAAATTTTTTTTTTTGCAATTTTAATCACATGATGTTTTTCAATTTCTTCCTTTTCTGGAGTGTCGGTCAGGATTCTACATCTTTCTGGTTTTCAGCCATCTCTGTTGGATTTGCTTTGAGAATTATGCTTATTAGAAATCATGTAGAATTGGGCTTCTGTTTTTATAAATATAAAGAATTATTTTTTTATTAAATGAATTCTTATGTTTGTATAAACAAAATAATAATCCTGAATAATAGCAATAATGGTAGCAAGCATATTTTTTATAAATCAAGCATATTGTAAGTTTCAGAACAAAATATACGCTCCTCTCATTTAAATAGGATCCAATAATAATTAAAAAAATTGATGAAATCAAAATGGTTCAGATAATTAAGGCAATTTTCCTCTGTTTATTATAAAACTTTTTTTAATAAAACAATAACAAAGAATATTAATTCCAATTATACCTAGGTACAAGGCAACTAGTGGCTCCAGGTACAAGAGTAGGTAATTTCATACAAAATGTCTTCTGCAGAAAAATACACATAGAGAGTGTATTTATTTAAAATCTTATTTAGTACTTAATGTTACAAACAAAATTATGTACTAGAATTTAAAGAAAAATATTTGACTTACCTTTGTATAACAATAAAAAGAGATGAGCTGCTAAATTTTACTTCAGACCATGACAAAATGTTTTTCATTTATAACTTGCCACAGCTTTGTTTTCAAAATGAAATGGTGTTGTCACTCACCCAACTGAGTAAAAAAAATTTAGAACTAAATATTATTCAAATAAAATGGGGTGGCCCCAGGTACACACAAGTCTCCCCTACTTTTGATACTTTTTTATTTCTTAGATCAGTAGTCTTCAAACTGTGTTCTTCAGAATCCTGGGGTTCTACAAGGGTTGCATGAGTCAAAACTAAAATTCAAAATGAAAACCATAAATGTGTATGCAAAATAGACTTATGTTCTCTATGGAATTTATATGATAAGTATCTAAGTCAGTGTTTCCCAACACACATGTGCCATATTTCATTGGGAGGAAATTTGAAAAAGAATTTCAGTGCTGGATAATTTTTTTTAGTAATTTCCAACAACTTCTGCTTCTTTGCATACACGAGTTTGAGTATCATTACAAAGGAAGCATAGCAGTGATTAGCCTCAAAAGAAGTAATTCAAAACACATTTGTGATGTGCAACATGTTTAAAGGTGAATGGAGTAGAATGACCTTGAACACAAAAGACTGTTTTTGAAAATTGTGGGAAACTTGGAACAGTTTGATTTTAAAACTATTTTTTCCATCTTCCTGTATTTATATAGATAAGAAAAATCGGAGCACCTTCATTCTGCTGTGTTTAAACTCAGTGAAAGACAATTAAGCTATTGACAGATTTGACCTTAAAATCTAAATTGAAGGAAGAATAGCCCCTAAATTTTATGTTGCAAATTCATGTAGAATCCATAGAAGTTACTCACAGAGCTATAAACATTTTACTGACATTCTGAAAAATGTATTTAAGGGGAAAATATTTCTCAATGTGTGTGGCAACAAAAACAAAATATAGAAGCAAACTAAACACAGAATATAAAATGCAATTACACACAGATAACTTTACTATAACTAGATTTTGACATTTTGTTAAAATTACATAACCTAATTACTAAATATATTGCAGGGGTGGGTGACATCTAGAGCATGTATTAATCTAATCATGAGTAAAGAACATTAATAATATGTTAAAAATTTTAAAAAAATACTGTATTTTTCTTAAGTTGTCTTTACTTGAAGTACCTATAACAGGGGTTGATGTACTTTAAATATTATTTTATGATATATCATCCTTCTAAGTATTTTTTTTATCTGGTTCTGGAAAACACTGTGTAATTTTAACAAAGTTTGAAGGCCACTGTCTTAGATGAGTAAGGAAATCAACAAAACATTTAACCTAAATTTTTAAAATTATTTTCAAAACCCAATAAAAGTAATGAGCTTTTTAAATATCGTAATATTTCTAATATATTTTTAAGAGAATTTTTTTTCAGTCACCACACACATACTTTTTAATTTCTTTTTCAAAATGAATGAAATATTTCTGTTTTTATAAGCATTTTTTGGTATGTATGAAGTAACATCACTACAGTCAAATTAGTATCACCAGAATTGTGCTATGATGTCATAATAGCAAAAGAAAACAAAATAAATTCTTACATGTTTAATTTAAAAAAAACCCAATAAATCAGATTTTAGTGGAAAGTGGCAGGATTCACATAGTGCCAATTTAGTTACAGTAATGTCAATATGTAAATACTCTTAAGGAAAAATTAATTAAAATTTTTTATTGAGAAGCACACTTATATCTAAAAAAATAACTTCACTTTAATAGCCTGTTTATTCATTTAGTTCTTTCATATTATCTTATCTGTTTTCAAATTAAATAGAAATTTTTATTACCTTTGTTTTATTTTGGTAGCTTCCTATAAAGATTGATATTATCAAGCATCCAAAAGAAGTTGATGGTAAAAGTACATCAGCTCATGCTGCTGTATTAGCTCCTGATGATGTAAAAATTTATAATTATCCTGATTTTCCTTCATATGAAAACAAAAAGGTAATATTTTACTTATTTATACACATCCTGATTTTTGACCTGTTTAACATACATCTGAAAGTGATGACAAAAAAATAAATAGTAATTAAAATATAATAATATTAGTGGGATAATAATGTATGTATAGTAGAGTACATATGCATTTTTCATATCACCGCAAAAATACAATGTGCACTTTTAACACAATGTATAAGATAAAAATTTAAGTAAGAAAAATATCAGGCCTCTACATATATCGGAATACTGTTTCTTTAAAAGAAATGACGATCCTAATTAACTTAAAGGATTCTAGTTTTAGAAGTATACTATTTTTTTCTAAAGCTTCGAATAATACCTCAAATAAATAATTTAAAAATATTGCATTGTGTAATGTTTTGCATTTTGTGCAATTGTACATGCAAATTGTGCATTCCGCTTGTATGATTCAGGTTTCTTTGTTAAAAAAGGGGTGCATATTTTATGGCAATATATCAAAAACTAAAAATTGCAGGTAAAAAGTAAAGGTTTGCTTTATATGCCAGATTTTATGGTATACATAGAAATTATTTGAAAATAAATTGTTTTTTTTCTTGTGTACCTTTTGTTTTGACTTATCTCAGTGAAAATAGTGTTAAAAATATAAATCCCATCTATGACCAGTTAGCATCAAATAAAGGAGACCCTGAATATGTTAACACTTTTTTAGAAGTTTATAATTTTTTTCTTTCTTTATTTTTTTTAATTAAATTTTAAATAAGAAATTGGTTCTTACATATTATTGCAACAATGCCAACGTTCAAACTAACTCGCCAGGTTGATAACCCCGATTTTGCATGTGTCGTACACGCTGAATTGTCAATCATGTGCTTCTTTTCATATAATGTCGGCAATATGATAATAAGAAAATACCCCAAAAATTTGTTCATGCTTAAATAAAATTTTAACTATTCTTAACGTGAGGGAAAATTAAAATTTTTTTAAAAAAATTCCCATATGATATGTATTTTTAGAAGTTTTAAATATCATCTTAATTTTTTAAATCATTGATAATTTTGACGCATTCTAAAATTCTTTGGATATGAATTTACCATGCATTTTTTTATCATAATCTTTAATGATTAAACCCCATACCTTTCCTTTATGAATGTTTAGAAAATTTTTGTGTATTAAAAAATATTTTCTCTGTGTAAAGAAAACACTACTCTATATAGTTATTACACAGACACATTTTTATAATAATAAAAAAAAATATTGTCTCAAATTAATTTAAAAAAAAACAGTTTTGTTTTTAATAAAAAGTTTCAATTGAATAAATTACAATATACTAACATTGTTTTTTAGCTTTTAATTTTGAACATTTTATTAATTTCAAGCATAAAAAGAATTTATGATTGGAATTTATTGTTCTGTATTGATATAAACTATATTTATTACTGTGTTTCTAATTATTGACTGATTATTTTATGAATATTCTAATTATCTTTTATATAATGATGTTGGTTATTTGATTTTACTGCTACATTGTGCTTTAATCCTGTTTTCATTATGATGTTCAAATTTCGTTTTGAAAATGTATTGTACTTCACAGTATTATTCAGTATTGTATATAAACACACATTTTTTTTCTCAATTGCTTAAAGTAGACCTTTCTTTGTTCCTTTCATTAATTTTTTGTAGAATAATAACAGATTTTTAAAATGTAGTTCTCCTTTATTATTTACTCTATAGAAATAATACATTTATTAACATATAGTTATAGTTTTATAACAGATTTTTATAGTTCACCTTTAAATAATTCTATAAAATATCATTGTTCTCTTACATAAACACTTTCATATCTGAATGGTGTTCTATGAAGATTGATAGAGAAATATTCTAAATTGCATTATTTCTGTGGCATAAATAATTCAAATTTTAATTTCTAAATGACATATGTAGCTTCTCATTTTGACATTTAAATTATGCTAATAGGATCTTTTACTATTTTCATGATATTAAGGATGTATTATAATAAATCCTTTTTATAGTGAATGAATATTGGCTCAAATTTAGTATATGTAGTAGAAAATTTACTTAGAAGTATAAAAATAAAATGAGATAAATATGTTCTGGTCAAGCAGGTTTCATTAAATGAATAGATGTCTGAATGCTATTTACCCTTGGTTTATTGACAATCCTAATATTTTAAGTAAAAAAAATGAATGAAAAAGGCCATATTGCTTGTTTTGATTATAATTTTCTATGCAAATTAATGCTGATGTTCGAATGCTAGTTGCACACATTTGTTAAACATTTAAGTACTGTTCTAACAATGATCATTCACAAGAATATTTGAAATATTTCCATCTTTTAACTCTGAAGTGGATTTGATCACCCTTCTGCAAAAATCACATGTGACAATCTCTGTTGATTGGTATACATGAAATGTAACTTCAGCTATTGATTTCTGGGTACACACTAGCTTAAATTAGAAGTAATACTTGTAGTCATTAGAGTTTACAAGTATGTTTTATGTCTCTGGATTTCAGTTCTCTGCAATGTGGAATCTTGATATTACCTTCAGAATTCATGTGCAGGAATTTCATCTGTTTCTCATACAAATGAGTTGCATGCTAGTTGACTCTTCTGTTGGAATATGAAAGATATCTCTCAGGAAATCCATCCCTTTAGTGTGGTTCACTACAAATGTTTAAAAAGAATATCTTAAAACTTATATATATTTAAAAAAAAACAACAACCTATTATTATAAGTTGATCAGTGCATAAGCTGAGAGTATGTATTTTCTTAACAAATCCACTCAAAATTTGCATATAAGCAGAATTAAAAAAAAATTATCGCAATGTTTAATCATGTTATGAGGGCAAAAATGTTGTCAAAGGAAGGAAATATTTTCCAGTCAAATTGCTATAAAGTAAAATGTGAGAAACCAACAGTTTTATTTCTGGTAGCCTCTTTGAAGCTAATCCTTTCCACCCCCATTCATTTGCTGTCTTACTCGGTCTGTGCTAATCATATTTCTGGACAATTTTTTTTTTTTGTTTGGAAAATAAGCAAAAAGAGAAATTTGTATATGACATTAGATCATCAATCTATGTTTCATGCTCTGGATTAAAAAATTGATCCACGATTATCATATACATTCAGACATCCCAATGAATGAACATGAATTTTGTGAACTATTCAAAAACTCTGATTCAGACACTAATTTTGAAGGATTTCTGTGACTTTTTCTTTCTTTTAGATTAAAAATTCAATTCAAAACATCCCAAAAATTGTTTTTACATAGCTAATGACAAATATTTTTCCTAAACTAGGTTTTCTTTATTTAAGCTGGCTTTCTTTAAAAAAGTTCCAAAAGTTCTTGAATGGAAATATGCAGTATCAGCAATGAGAATTTAAAAAAGTTGGAGTGAATAATAATTTTTCATCTAATTTATTTTTATTAATAATGCAACATTTTTTACAGGTTTTACTTATTTTCCCTGGTAAATCAGCTATTCCATTTCAAGAGTGGTGGGATCAACAAATTCATCTTCATGAATATCATTGTGAAACTGAGTCCAATAAAAATTTATGCAGTAGTTTTGAACTTTTAAACCATAAAGAAACAAATTCCAACCATCAAAATACCTCAGTGCCTTGTTCAGATCAAAATGATTCTTGTGATAGATTGTCTTTCAAAGACATGGAAAAATCATCTTGTTTACCATTTTCTAAAGTTATATTCATTGATTGGTAAGTTGAATTTAGTTTATTCTTCACAAAAAGAGAAATTGTCTCACAAATTTATTTTGAAAATATACTTTTTTATGTTATGCTACATTTTATGTGGGTGTCAATTTTTTTGTTACTTACCTTTTGTTTAAAACATTATTAGTTAAGGTAGATTAATTAATTTTTGTAGTTTTAAAGATATTCAGCTATACTTTACCATTTTCTTCTTGTAATTCTCTGATTTTTAGTTTCCCTTTGTGTTGTGTTATGTATGTTAAATCCACACAATGTGCTTATTTGTAAAGCCAGGTATTTAAACTGTTTGTACTTACAGGATCTTGTTTGATACATTATTATAAAAATATTGAGATTTATTTTGGAAATTTTTTAAGTACAAAAGGTTTTTCACGAGGAACAATTTTTTAGTACTCGTGCCATTACCAGTGTACCATTACATATGTACCATTGACAATCTTTCATAAAATACAGGCTTTATATTTATTCAAAATGATATAACTTGCCAAACCTTGTAAAATCTTTGGTAATTAATTACTAGCATGAGGTTAAGCATGTATATTTGAAACTAGCATACTACTGCATTACTAGCATGTATATTTGAAAAATATACTACTGTATTTACTTTATTGCATTACATATTTATATTTTGAAAAGAACTTTATGCATATTTAAACATTTATATGCAGAAAGAGGTAATAAATTTAATATGTAAAAACACACACACTCACATGTATACATACATATATTTAAATGGAAGAATCAGATTAATGAAAACTATTAAGTTCTTTCTGAGCAATCGAAAGACAAATTGTTTTGTAATGCCTTATTCTATTAAAACTCAATGAAATTGTTCAACGTGCATTTCCTGTTTTTTAATGGTGCTAATTGAATAATGTAAGATTCGAATGTATTATTTAAATAAAATATTTCCCTTCTTTTTTAAAAACATTTTCCAGCAACAAATAAAATTAGAAATTCATTTAAATATTTAAAGTAGGACTTACTATAATACACTGTTATTTTCGGTTGCATATTTTCTTTTTAAAAAATATTTAGCTAAATGTTTCTTGTATATATATATATATTTTTGCTCTATAAGTTTTGATAAATGTGAACCCAAATCTTAATATTGATGAATTTTATTTCTTACATACCAAAATTGTTTTTCATTGTCACCTATATTGTAAATATTTTAATTAATAATGATTACTAAGAATTTTATAACTGAATGTTTTCTAAACTTCCTGCCACACTATATTTCTTTTCTGTACTTTGATAAATAAATGTAATTTAATTATCTGTACCTGCAGTCCCAATTTTTCACTATCTTATAACTTTTATTATTTTGCTGAAGATAAGAATTTAGAAGTTATAAATTTTTACATTATATTAATATCAAAATGTATGTTTGATGTTACATATGATCTCTCTTTTTGAAAACTATAACATTTTTTTTTGTAGCACATGGAGGCAGTCAAAAGCAATGTACAGTGATCCACGACTAAACAGTGAGTGTTTAGTTTTTTTGATTATTTAACTTTCTTTTTCCTATATTTAATAACACTTTGCTGGTCAATGATGTATTATTGCATCTTTTTGAAAAAAAATCTGCAATAAAATAAGCTCCTTTGATGTTTTACTCTAGGGTGAGGAGGGAAGGGGAATTGCTAATCTATTCAGCAGTCATTCAAATAAAAAAGTTTTAATAAGTTGAACAAATACTTGATATGTATGCAAGAAACTGCAAACAACAAAATCACATGTATTGTTACTAATCTATTAATGGACATCTAGTGTTATTTATCTTTTACTTTAACTAAAATTTTTAAAAACTGGTTAAATATTTTTTTTGTTTGTTTGTTTTCTGATGGCAAATATTAGCAGCAATTTTAATGAATAGTTTTTAATGTGAATATTGTAGTTTGTAGTAAAATAAATTTTTCATTTTGCACCAAAATATTCTCACAAAAATGGTAAAAGTATTTATTTTATCTTGATGTTAACATAAATGTATTCTGAGGTATTCAGTTAAAAAGTCCTCAAAATAAGAAAAGAGAATAAGTTCAAATAATTGTTCTTGTATGATGTAATTTTTAAATGAAGATATATTATTGAATTATTTTTCAAGAAATATTAGATTCATTTCAAATAATAATATCATGGAAAACTTACTAAAAAAAAAGTTTCATTGAAATTATGCCTTTTTTAAAAAATGAGGGAGTATGTATTATTTTGGGATTAGTTACTGCAAGCAAATGATGTAACTCATAAATGGATTTCATTACTTATTAAAGGATTGTATATATATATATATTAAAAAGAAGGCTAATAAATTCTAAAACATCTTAAGATCAAACTGAAAGAACCAAGAACATGGAACAATTATAAACCAAAAAAGAGAAATTTAGCTGGAGTGGAAAAAACTATTATGATTTCCCGAGCTGTTAATGGTTTAGGACAGTGAAACAGTGTTTTGTGAGATTTCAACCTTCCCCCCCATATATATATATATATATCTATATATATAAGATGCATTTGTTGTCTGTTTGTGTGTTCCCTCATAACTCGAGATCCAGACACCCAAATAACGTGAAACTTGGTACACATACACAAAATTACACGAGAAAGGTTCTTAAATAGGTTTGGCATTCATAATTCCTTCCAAATTTTTTAAAATTTAATTTTTAATTGATTTTCCAGTGTTATGACGTCATATGTAGTTACGTTTCTCACTAAGTGGACAATTTATACTTTACATGCAGTTTTTCAAGGTTATTATATATTTTTACTGTAACTATGTTTATCGGTTGGAATATTTATTCAATTTTTCTATTCTTTGATATTTAATTAGGATTATTTTTGGAATAAATAATTTTTTTAAGGATTATTCTTTCAACAACTAAAATTTTGTTTTGTTGTTTTGGCAACATTTAGGTATTATCGCGGGATGTTTATGTGTGTGATTTTGCTTGCAAATTACAACTTATTTATTTATTTCTTTAGAATGCAAAGATTATTATTTTGACAAACTAAAACTTCTCATTGATAAGGGTTATCTTTCATTTCGGTTCAAATGTAGTATAGGGGGGGGCACTTTGATTTGGCGATTTTTCTTCGATTTTTTGATTTTTATCTAAATGTCATGGTGAGATATCAAATTCATTCTAAAATAAATAATACCGAAAAAAGTACCTTGGAGACAACTTTTAGTAACCAAAATAAAGGACTGCGCCAAGTAGCCCCCTATACTACACTTGATCCAATAATATGGTTCTTTGCAATTTCATGTGTCTTTATTTTAACCATTAAGGGTATACTATTGGCTTCAGTGTATAAAATTGCCATGCAGAAAATCATACTTGGGTAATCATACTGCCCAAGCAAAAGCAGTGTTGGTAGTAATTACATATCAAACTGGAATAGGCATCAGAGAATGAGCAAAACAGACAAATGGCTTAAATACCTGTTGAGGAAGCAAGTGGTCGTAAGATAAATTATTTTTGGAACCTATGTACTATCCTGACAATCGCCAACATTCAAAATAACTTGCCAAGTTGGCAACCCCGATTTTACATGTCATATATATATGTTGAGTTTTGAGTCATGCTTCGTTTCATATATCGCCAATAGGTTGCGGTTATATGTAAGTACCTTATTTTTTCAAATTATGCTTTCGCATTGATAAAGTTAGTTCAGTTCTTTTTATGTCGGTTAATGTTAGTATTGTACTTCATTTTTCAATTTATTTTTATGCTTGGGATATATATACTTTGGATAATTTTTGTAGTACTTGCGTATTATTGCACAATCGCCAACGTTCAAGACAACTTGCCACTTTGGCAATTCCAACTTTGTGTGAGTTGAATTAGCAATCATGTGCTTCATTTTGTATAATGTCACCAATAGTTTGCGATAATACATAAGTACCTCTAATTCTGTACATTACTATAACATTAGACTGGCCGCAACATACCAATTTGGCGTGATTTCAGAATCATGCCAAAAATGAGTATGTTGAGGAAGCAGGTAGTGGTAAGATAAATTATTTTTGGCACCTATGTACTATCCTAACAATCGACAACATTCAAAGTAACTTGCCAAGTTGGCAACCCTGATTTCGCATGTCATATATATGCTGAATTGTGAGTCATGTGCTTTGTTTCATATAATGTCGCCAAAAGGTTGGGGTTATATGTAAATACCTTATTTTTCAAATTATGCTTTTGCATTGATAAAGTTAGTTCAGTTCTTTTATGTCAGTTAATAGTTTAGTCAGTTAATAGTTAATAGTTACATATATGAAACAAAGCACATGACTCACAATTCAGCATATATATGACATGCGAAATCAGGTTGCCAACTTGGCAAGTTACTTTGAATGTTGTCGATTGTTAGATAGTACATAGGTGCCAAAAATAATTTATCTTACCACTACCTTTACTCATTTTTGGCATGATTCTGAAATTTTATGTTGCGGCCAGTAATGTTATAGTAATGTACAGAATTAGAGGTACTTATGTATTATCGCAAATAAACTGATTAACTGATTGTATTTTTGTAGTACTTGCGCATTATTGCACAATCGCCAACGTTCAAGACAACTCGCCACTTTGGCAATCCCAACTTTGTATGCGTTGAATTGACAATCATGTGCTTCATTTTGTATAATGTCACCAATAGGTTGCAATAATACGTAAGTACCTTTAATTCTGTGCATTACTATAACATTAGAGTGGCCGCAACATACCAATTTGGCGTGATTTCAAAATCATGCCAAAAATGATTAGCTAGCCAATATGAAATTAATATTATGAGTATTATCTTAGCCTGTTTTATCTTTCCCTCCAGTAATCCTTAATTAATTCAATATATAAATTTTTTTTTATATTTTAGTACTTACATTTTTTTTTTTTTTTTTTTTGGTTATTATGTACTGCAAATATTTTTTTGCACATTGCGATGTCTTTGGCAAAATTAATCAGTGGTATTTTTCTTAAATATGTTTTTTTATCTGTTTTTGACAATTTTTAAAATTTTGTTTGATGTCTGTCTGAAATGCAAATAGCAAAATAAATATTTTACAATGTATATATTGTGTTTGTATGAAAATGTTTATATTGATTTATTCAAAATATTGAGTCTTTTATTTTTGATATCTTTTTAAGATTTAATTTTAGGTTATAACTAGCTATACCCAGCTAAATGTTGCTGTGGCTCAGTCAGCTTTAAAATACTGGTACACCATAAAGTATGTCATGAAGCTTACAAAAGTAATAATACACAAGAATTCAAACAAATCTATATGCATATAAGACATATTTGTTGTCTGTCTGAATAAACTTTCTCTTTCACACTACATCATTTGGACAAATTTTCAAAATTTGTTTGTGTGGTTAGTAATTAATTATAATGCTATAATTTTAATTGAATAGGCAGATATTGCATTTTTAAGTATAAAAATAGTTATAACTACTGTACTGTATTTTTTTCAGTGAGTGAATATTAACGTCGCACTGTTCAGCTACATGAGGGCTTTTGGCGATGGACCACATAATTTTGACCCATGGTCAGGTGACGTAGACGACACCTGAGCTGGCACCCCCTTCTCCTAACTAGTACGCCACACCAATTTAGCAGGAATATTCTACCAATACTTAGCCGAAATATTCTTTGAAATCCACTCTTCCAAGATATATGACAGCACAGGTTCTATGATGAGTATTTTAGCGGGGAAGGCAAATAGTTTTGTAGCAGATATTACATTTTCAGCTGCCAGCGTTTTCAGCGGATTGCAAAGATTATCATTTTTGTCCCCCAAAAATAGTTAATGTCAAAATTTAAGTGTCTTATGTTTTTGTATGTTTACGGAGACCTTAGAAAACAATTTGACTATTTATTTTAAGTGAATGGTGTATATAATTAATTTTACAGTAGAATATATTTAATTAATTTATTAGCTCTAACCGATTAAATTTCCCTAAGTGGAGTATTTTGTTTATGTATGTCCCTTAATTTTCAATGTAGTGACCTAAAAAAATATTGCATGAAAAAAATTGCAGTAAATCATAATGCGGTAGATAAAGCATTAACGTGCATCGCTCTCCTACACGGTGGGTCTTACGAAGCTCTAATAAAGTTTGAGCTATGAAAGTAGCTAGACATTTGCCAACTTGACTTTATTGTTAACATTTCGCTATTTTTTCCATTGAATCGACATTGTTATTTAGGAAACGGTGTTGCTTGTGAGTATTACAATTTTAACATAAAATAAATTCAACAGAAAGTTATATTAATGTATGACACTTTCAGTTATAAATTATTTACAATATTTTAAGCGTCACAAAACTTTTAACAATGTGTTACTTTTGCTGAGCAGAGATCAGCTTAGGGAGGTATTTTCAAAAATCAACCCTCAAGAGTGTTTTGGGGAGTTATAAATATAAAAAAATCCATTTTATCAGCTATTAGACCTACAGATTTAAAATTTAACAAAGGTATTTTTTTCTTTCTTTTTTTTCTTCAGCTGAGATATGTGAAAAGCTTTTTTTGTTTAATTTGCAATTCACTTAAAATTAACTCATTAAAAACTTCTTTATCCTTCAATCTGTGTTGTTTAACTTTTCAGTTCACCTGTGCGAAGAACGGGTATACCAGCTAGTATATTTATATAGGGGAAGGTTGAAATCTATCTTTCTATATATATATATATATATATATATATTATATTCTTTTTTTATCATTGAGATGTTGCTTGAAGGTATTGTTGACTATTGAACATTTTCAAAATTGGATTTAAAATACACTAAATACATATTTATAGTTATAAATAATTATGCTTTGAAAGTAGGAGAGCACTGATATTATGTATGAGATGATTAAATTGTTAGCTTGAACAATTTTTATTACCTTATAATTTAGTTATATTTGCTGCACATTCTGTATCATTACCCCTTTATTAGTTTCACTAAAAACAAATTAAGTATTTTTATTTCCAGAAAGTTTTAATTATATAATTATAAAAGATATTTAAAAGAAAAAAAAAGTAAAGTAAATATTTTTTTATATTTCTTTTCATTGGCTAACAATTAGGAATATTTAACTACTTTGACATTAGTGAAATGTATTCTATTTTGTCCTATTTTTTAAAAATATTTTAGCTCATATTTTTGAAATAATTTTTGAAGATAGATACATGACTGATATAATGTATCATTTTGATGTAATTTGATTGATAACATTTTTATTTAAAGGAATATTAATATTTTATTTAAATTCTTTTATTTATAAATGTAAATAAAAGTTATGTAATTTCTTTTATGACTGCAACATTTCTTCGAGAAATACATTTTTGATGCACCATACTTTTTTTTATTTGTCTAATAAAAAGAGCTGAGATATTGTTATTTACAAATTAAAAGGAAAATATGTTACAATTTCAAAACAACAATATTAAAAAGAAATTATGTGTTATAATGATGAATAATTCAAGGATTGCAGTTATAATTATTTTTGAAAACTTATTAAAAATAACTAATAACTATTTTTAATAAGTGTTCAAAAGTAATTTGTTTAATAACAAATCTTTTAAAAATAATTTGTATTTATATTGAATAAAAATTCTAAAACTTAGTTTGTTAATCTGCATTAAAAAAAAGTGAAGTTTAAATGGAGAAAATAAAATATATTTCTGGTGTTACAAATATTTTATGTATCATTTTTTTATATCAGAGGAAACTTTCATCTTTATTGAGATAAATTTAAATGAAAAAACTATAGTAATTGTAATGAAAAATTTAAGAGAGCATGAAGGAGTCTATGGATCTGTTTTGGAAAAGTTAACTGCCTAGCTTGTAATTAAGTTTTGTTGAAAAATTACTTAGTTTCATAAATAATGGGTTTTAATGTAAGATTATCTCTTTATATCTGTCTATATAACCAGATTATTTTTACAAACTATTATATTAATCTTATTTGAAAATATGCTTATGAGAGAGAGAAAACTATTGCTGTTAATATTATAAAATACTCTTATACTGAATATATAGTATTTAGATACAAATAATTTGCAATTTCTTGTTTTAAGCCCTATTTTACCATTTATGTTGTTTAATAGAATACTTCTCATTTTAATTTTTAGATCACATATACGTAAGAAAATATTTTTCTGCATACAGTGTAATTTGTATACATATTTTAAATAAACTGATTTAAAGAGTCAAATTATTTTCATTTTTTCCTTTTTTTTAATACCTCTGGAAATAATTGATGATTTATATATTTTTTCTTTTGGTGTATGGTATTGTAATTAATAGTTTGTTTTATGTTCTAATGTAGATTTTGAGATTTAAATGTTAACTAGTAATTGTTTCTATAAATTTTATTCTGTATTAATATTCTGTTTTAAAATTTAATCACAATCTTAAATGGCTTGGCTAATTATTTTTAATAAAAAGTTTCATTCAAGTAACCAATGATGATCTAGTTCATGATAGTTGAAATAAAATACACTAAAAATGAATTCAATTTTATATATTCTTCTCATTAAGTTAGATTAAACCTATGCACTCAGAAAATTCAAATGAAAATCTTGCAACAAAAGTATTGTTTACTCATAAATCTTGTTTTTTTAAATAGCTAAATCTTCAAAAGAATGTGATATTGGGATTGTAATTCTAAAATTTTGACATAAATCTTCATTCTGAAAGATATGATTTTCATAAGTATTTTATCAGTTTTTTTCATTTACTTTGTACATATAATAGATTTTAAGATTTTTTATTACTTAAAGTAACATGATCATTTGATTTGAAAAACAATATTTTAAATGTGATGAATATCTAAATTTGTTTGTATCCAGCATTTGGGTGATAAATATGTTTTTAAAAATGCTTAGTTTTTAAAATGAATTATTTGATTTATTTTTAAAGGACAGTAAACTACATAGATGCATTTTTGTATGTGAAGATTCAATTCGATGTGGGTATGAAGGGATTCTCAAAGTAACAATGAATGCATGCCAAATAAACAATTTTTATAAAGTTTAATATTTCAAGTAATTGAAATGATGTAAAATAATTCATGGTTATTCGATTAACTCAGTCTTGTAATTTTTTAAATGCATATTAAAATTTTTTTACAATCAAGTGTTTACTCTCAGTTTATAATAATTACACATTAATTTTTTTCATTCCTATTCTGCACTGGTGTTTTTATGCTTTTATCAGTATCCAATGTTTTTTCATAACTTATACAGCATCTTATTGATGGTTCTCTGTTCTGTTGTATTAAAAATTAATTTCCTTTTAAGATGTTTTATTTAAAAAAAATGCTCCATGTATGTGTTTATACATTCTAAGTGGTTAAATGAAAGTGTCTAATGTGGGTCATTTTATAAAAATCACAGAAAATGTTCCAGAATATGATTTTTTTATCTTTAAAATTGTTTCTTATTTCTTTATGAACTAACCAATACCTTACAAATTAAAACATATTTAAACTCATAATAAATTCCTGAGCTTCAGTTCCTCTGTATCTGACTCTGCTAAATATATTTAATGTACTTTGTAGTAAACTTTTTCTTAAGAATCAATAGTTTGATTGGTATCAAAATATCGAACATTTTTAAAATGTTATTTGTTTTGCAAAAAAAGTGTATTCTTTCCAGTTATTAATGGACGGATGTAGTTTATTAAGAAGAAATTTATGTAGAGATTAGATTGTAATTCATACTCATAGTTTAGAATTCAATACTTTATAACATGCAAAGTTTGTTTCATTGGATAAGAGTTATTTCATATCTTAATACTTTTGAATGCCTGAAAGGTTTTATTCTGATGCTCAGCCTAAGTAAATAGGAGCAGGATCATACCTATTTTAGAACTGAGATTCAATTCCGTTTGAGTGCGCCAGTTTTTTAACAGTTAAACCTATCATACTACTCCTATTTTTTTTTTGTGGAAATACTTTTTTCACTCTGATAATTTTGTTGTACAATTTGTTTCACTCTCTCTCACATTCAGCATTTTGCATTGCTCTAGATATGATCAAAAGTTTAAAGATGACAATGATTAAATTCATCTTTCATAAGTGCATTGCCTAAACAGAATAGTGTAAGACTTATTAACATAGTCAGTTGAGGTAATATGTATAAGTTAAATTATAGAGGGATTTAAATACTGCTACTCTGAGAGAGAGAAAAAGGGCATTGCAAACATTTTTTAAGCAACAATTAGATAATGCTTCACAAATTTATTTGTTAAAAGTATTTAGCAAATAAAATTAGAAAGTTATTCTTCAATGCTTGTTAAAAGAAAAATCTGATTTTGGAATTTTTGTTCTTTTTCTTTTTTTGAGAGTTGCATTGGCCTTTTATATTTGTACATTTCTTATATTTCTTATTCTACTGTCTAGATATCTGTGTATATTGCTATTCCATGACTTTTGACATATCAATATATATACACACATGTGACTGAAGACTAAGTTCTTTTTTGATTAACAGGTTGCAAGGCAGATTTTATTCTTTGACACTATTTTTGTTCAAATAGTTTTTATAAATTGTATGCAAAACAAAAATTTAATTTACATATGTATAACTTTCATATGTAATGTGAAAAATACATATATATATTCTATTATACATACTCCATCACTTCCTGGAAACTTTGTATGCTCTCAATTAGGGATTGCATTATCAGACCAAAAATTCAATACCGGTATTCAGTATTTTTTAGATCTTAATACCAATAGTAGAAGTTTTAGGAAAAGAAAGGAAATATTGCCAGGTTTATTAGAGTTTTATTTATTTGCCAGTTTTATTAGAAAGTGTAAATATGACAAAAAATTAAATTGTAATTTTTAAATTATAACAACATATAAAGAATCACAAAAAAGTAAAGGAATATCTTATTTATTTAAGTCACAAAAAAAGTGTAAATATCACTATTCAGTCTGTGGTACTATTACAAATATTTGAAATGTGATCTTAAAAAACATAATGCATTAATTGTACTGTCATTAAGTCTGGAACGTAATTATGTGCAATAATTATCAGCTTCGAAAACGCTCTTTTGGCATCTACATTAGTTAGTGGTACTGTTAGCAGTCACGATATACTTTTTCCAAGTATTTACCTCTAAATCTCTAATCTTAAATAAATCGATTTCTCGTTGGATGGTTTCAGTTACAACTGATTTCTGTATTGTATTTTGGTTTGTTAATTTTTTTTTTAGTTATCGCTAATTCTAATTTTTGTTCCAGAGACAATTCCTTATCAGTATCAACATTAGTGTCATCATCATCTTCGATAACTGTATTGAATTCTTCTGTTGTAAGGTGTTGGTTAGCACATTTTAAGAAAATTTACTGTAAACTTGATCAAATTTGAATTGGTTAATCTCTTTTCTTCTTTTTCATTTTCATTTATAAAATTCTGATTATATGTAAATAAACAAGTATGATATGCAAATACAATATGAATAAAAAACTCCCCAATTAAAAAAAATTGAAATATTATGCATTTTCTACACAACTACAACTTTGTTTTCACAGATATGAACATCAGACTATGAATCCTGCATGCATGCAGTATTGCTCTGAGTTGTAACAGAATACTTTTGCTCCTCCTTCTTGGATAATTCATCTATTTTATCACTTCTCTTGATCGTACGATGCAACTTTATATTCACAGTCTAATTAATTTCGTCGTTAGGGAGACATAAAAACAATAACATATACTATTTTGCTAGGTTGGCAAGCCCTGAACATATAGTGGAGACAATTTAAAAAATTTCTAGTAAGTACCGAAAAATTGGTACTTAAGCTTGTGAATACCGGTATTACAAAATTGTACAAATAGCTCAAAATACCAGTATTCAGTATCCCGGTATTGCAATCACTACTCTCAAAATTTGTAGTTAACTTTTTTTTATTTGCTATATTTTTAACCTTTTATTTTATGGGAGTATAAGTCACATTGATTGTGAGTTGAGGAAGAGGTGTATATCTTAGAACCTATTTTGAATCAAAGCTCTCCAGATCTTATATTTCTAGAAATTATTTTTATGCCTAATTTATATGTCATCTGCTTTTCATATCAATGCTTTTGTTATTTTTAAAAAGTATATATAACAATTTATCTAGTAATATTCAGCATAGTTATCCATTATATTCTCTGCTGTTTCTAAAAACATTCTACTATGTTTATTAGTCTTGAATACCTGAAAGTTAGCTGTTGTTTCATTATTTTCCCTTGTCTTTAAAATGCATTATAAATTGTATTCTGTTCTTATTAAGGGAAAAGAAAAATGTATCTTAAAATTTGGGTATTTAGTTTGTGCAGAATATTAGCTAATGTTATGCAAGTTTTCTTGAAATATTTGAGTTGAGAAATAATCTGCTATAATTTTTTAAATTCAGGTGTTGCATTTTCTTTTATGCTAAAAAGTAATGAAATACATTGTAATAAAATTAAAATTTTTTGAAAGGGTATTGTTTGTAATCTTCCTTACCCACAAGTTTTGCAAACATTTTGAATTTGTACTAAGGAAGATTGTTAGACATTTTGGATGCAATGCATCGTCCATCTCAAACAAATCATAATTTTTTGCTGCAATTTAAGTTATTAAAAAATGTCAAATCAACCATGCATTGTTGAAATTCATGTTGAATTTTCTTCATTGTTTCTGTCTTCATTTGTTTTTAAAATTGCAAGTATATAATTTTGTTACATAGCAGTTAAAAAAAATGAAACATAAATAGAAGCACATTTGCTCTAAAATGCAGAGAACAAAAATACTACCATGTTGAATTTTCATTTAAGCTCTTTTATGAATCGTCAAGTAATTATCCTTTCCAATTTGTCAAGTATTTATTTTCTCATTTCCATTTCAAATAAAAAAAAAAAGAAATTGAAAATTTTATATTTTTAAACACAAAATGCACTTTAACCATCCAAAATGTAGATAAAATAAAATTAGTTCTAATGCATAATTTATTCTATTGGTAAAATCCTAGTATAACTTTCACTTTAACGGTAAAAGAAGAAACTGTTGCATTTTTTTCTGTATTGGATTTCTAGTTTGGTTGTAATAGCTACAATAGTAATGATACTCCTATCCAATATGGTAGTAAAAACTTATTTTGCAAGGACCCTTATTTGTGACAAATAAGGGTGTGGTTAATAAGACCCATTAATCTGCCTCAATTTACTTTAAAGTCATGTTAGAATTTCTTCTTACGCAATCATGTGTTTCATTTTCACTGTATTTTGTTTTATTGCTACTATTTATTTATTTTTATTTGAAAAATAATTTTTTTTATAAAGGAAGGAGGAGGGAGTTCCCTTAATTGCAATTACAATTATTTTTAAAATTTATTAACCCTATATGATGCACTTTTGTTTAATATTGTTTAAAATTGAATCTTTGAAATATCTGATGGAAAATCTTACATTTTCTCCCTTAATTTTTTTACTTTTAATATATTAAAGTAGTTTTGACTTAATATTTATCATAAAGTGTACATGTGTATTATTTTTTCAGTATGTTTGATTTGTGCATGTGAAATGCTTACATTAAATATTACTTACACAAACTTAAAAAGCTAAATCAGATACTGCTAAATGTTTTCATAATTTTTTTTCTCCTAACTTAAAAATCAACCGAGTTAAATCAATGTATTTTGATGAATGTAATTTTCAACCCGTTCAGTTACAGATTTCCAATATGTATGAGTAATAATCCAGGGAATATATGCATTTCACTCTAGAGCAGCAAAACAAAAGCATTAATATAAATTTATGTTGAGATAGTATTAATATGACGTTGTTGTTACTAATGCCACCTATCTGACGTTGTCAGCTCGAGGCTCATGAAATTCATCGCAGCAAAGGGCTAGATGTACGCCCGTCGTTATCCGTAACTTTGAGCACCATGCAGGTGACAGTAGTTTTGGCTCGGTTCCACCCCAATTCTGAGTGAGAACACTCTGGAAGTGGTCGGGGGCCTCTTCCACCAAGCTCACGAGAGAACTTGGGCTCGACGGCTATTTAGAGTTCCCCCATGCCACAAAGGCACTATACATTTTCAAACATCCATGCCATCTCCGGGATTCGAACCCAGGCCCTACGGCATTGCAATCAGAGTCACTAACCACTATACCGGCTGGGCGACTATTATTGATATAAATGTTATTATTATTCTATATATTAATATGGCACTTAAGTATTTTATCGTCGACCAATTTCGTCAAATCAAAACGTCGCCAAATGTTGCAATATGCAGCTAATAGTGAAAGTCTTTCCGCAGATAATTTGACTTTATAATAATAACGATGGTAGTATTTTGCAACATTTTTTGAATTGGTGACGTCTTTTGAATTGGCGAATCGGTGGATGGTATAATGCGTAAGTATCATTAATATTATTATATAAATGTAATGTAATAAATAAAAATAGGGCGTAATACATGATTTTAATATCCAATATTGTTCACATGATATAATATTGTTATGTTTGGTTTACTAATGTCTTCAACGACATATTCTTTATCAGAGCATATTCTGTCATTCATTCTGTAACTAGGGTTTTTTCTGTAGTGTGCATTTCTAATAAATAAATATAGAAACATAAAAATTACTTTAAAGTTGGAATTTCAAAGAATTATGCATAATTTACCACATTCACCAAATTTCTTTAATACTTATTACTAATAACCGGGTTTGTTACTTTAATCGTAACATACATTAGAAGTCGGAAAAAAATGCAAGGCAAAAGGCTATTTATATTAAAATGACGTAATTGCGACTTGAGAGCTGCATATTATTAATTACGTAATGGTGGATATTTAGATGGTTAAAAATTCTTAATTGATATCGTTTATTACATGATAATTTCCATATAAGTAATAAGTTTAAAAAATAAAAATTCTGTATACAACATTAAATTATATACATATTCCTTTTCAAACGAACTGTTTATCATTTTTGTGATGCAACTTATTCGCTCAGATTCAGATTATCTAAGTTTGTCAAAGTGTTCCCCGATAGCTTCGAATAGTGGACCTGTTATTGAAATTTTAATCAGTTTCGTGATTTTTTTTTTTTTTTGTGTGGCTTATTCGCCAGATTTAAATTGAATATATATATATATATATATATGTATATATATATATAGGACAAATCGCATGCATAAAAAATTGAACCCGGAAGATGAAAGCTTTCGATTCTTTTAAAAATTAAAGGGGTAAAAAAAAAAAACATATCCAGTGTAATTTTTTGGTGCTAATTTTATACCGGGGGTAATAGCGCCAAGTTGTTTATGTTCGCCAAGATGGGCTATAACATTACAATATGGTTACCGTAATGTTTTTATCGTCTGCCGATGTGGTTGCCATGGGGATAACGTATATTAGGAATAACTTTTATTCGTTTCCCCCCGCTGTAACCCTATTAATTTCAGACGATTTCTTTAAAAATTTAACCATTTTCAGTGTAGTTTTTCTATTGTTTGCATCTTCTGTTTTAATTCTGTGCTATTTTCCAATATGGATATTACTAAAATGAGTGAGTACTAGAATATTTTTTCCTTAAAAGAATAAGTGTTGTGCTTTTAATTATCGCTATAAATCATTAATTTCCGTTTTACAAATGTTTTTTTTTTACGTTCTTTGTTCGATGAAATTCATTGAAGGAACTTGCAATTCAAGTTTCATATTGCAAGCTTTCACTACTTTGTAATTGATATTCTTAATTAATTTTAACATGCATTGTTATTATTTTATTCAGAATGAAAAAAAAATGCTATTATTACTATGTGTAATAATCATTTAATATTCGTTATTTATAATTGTTTCTTTTAGCATTTATTTATAAATATTATTACATACTTCGTTATTTATTTATAATAAACTAGAGGGCCGGACAGACGTTGTCCTGTACACACATCTTAAATTCAAAATAAAAGATTTGAATATTCGATACTGTGATCGTAGCGCAGTCTGCCGGATCCAATGTAAAACATTCCAAGATCAACAATTTATATAAGTAAAAAATTAATTAAATAAACATTTCTAAACCGAATTATAAATCTAAACCATTCTCGAGTCCGCTGGAACTGACAAAAACTTTCATCAAAATCGGTCCAGCCGTTTAGGAGGAGTTCAGTTACATACACACGCACAGAAGGATTACATGTATAAAGATTATTTGCAAAGATATTAATTAAAAACGCTGAAAAGCGTGAATCGCGTCTGCATTTTCGTAACAATAAAGACCGGGTTTGGCCAGTTTGGCTGAAAATCAATTTTCGACGCCAACTTACGTCTTTTTCAATTCCTACTATTAGCTCACGATCTCTATACATATTTTATTTGTGTTTATTTATTTATTTATCTTGGTGAAATTTTCAATCGTTAATAAAATACTTTTTAAAGCGCTCAATTGAGCTGAAATGTAATGTGCATGATTATTTTGGATGACAATACAATAATTTGATTATAATTAATAAAAATTAATTGATTACAACTAATTTTTTAAAAAATTACAAATACAGCCACTTTGGCGACTTAGCGACTCTGCTGTCGACTTATGTCAAAATTTGAAAAGGTATTTTTTCACGTGTTAAATAAAGCATTCAGTTGAAAGGAAATTTTATATACACGATTATTTTGGATGACAATACGATACTTTAATGATAATTAATAAAAATTAATTACCACTTAATGTTGTGATTCTGTCATATGTATATACATATTTATATTAATTGCAACTATTTAATAAAAAGTAGCTAAAATAAATTTTTTCTTGTTTGATCTAAGTAGGAATTGATTTAATTTTTTTTAATATTATTTGTTTATAACAATAGCGTTGTTACAACAATGCAGGTGAATGATGAGTTGTATTTTTTTAAATGTTTTTAATTAATAACTTTTTAACTAATTGCGCGAAATATCGGGCGGAATTGTGAATCTAAACCATTCTCGAATTTACTTAAACCCACACAAAAAATTTCATCGAACTCGGTCCAGCCGCTTAGGAGGAGTTTAGCGACACACTCACAGAAGATTTTTATATATAAAGATATTGTTATTTATTTATAGTTATTATCTTAATTATTTATAATTATCTTATTTATTTATAATTATTTCTGTTGCTTATTTATAGCTATTCTTATGTTATTTATTTAGAATTATGTAATACGAGTAATCTTATGCATTATTTTAATTTTTTTACAATACGACGATTATTCTTTTTTATAATTACTATTTAATTATATTATATGATTATTATTTCTAATAACTGTTATAACATCGTACTATATGAATATATTACATAAAATTACGATAAAATGTTATAAGTTGTTATATGCTGCTTATAATACTATTAATAGTACATGTTACTTTTCTGTACATAATATTGTTATTCATTATTTATTGATTTACCTAGATTATTCTCAATCTCTTCCTATATCCTTCATTTGAAATACATTTCAATGTATTTCAAAACAATTCTTTAAAATTATTGTGTATCATTAAATTATATATACCGCGAGGCCGCCATTTTGGATTTCAGTCCAGCAACAAGAAACGCTGCTTGGAGTGATCTTTATCACGCCAAGCAGCGCTTGGCGCTATTATCCCCGATATCAAATTAGTTCCAATTCTTTTCTCCCAAAGTGCAATTTATAATGTTGGAATACTTGACATATCCTCGTAGGCGTCACGTCGCTAGATAAGATGAGAGAAAAAGATAAAATATTTTTCTCCTTTCTGTTTTCCATTTTATTACATTGTATCAAAATTAGATTTCGAGAAGAATAATTTTAAAGAGAGAAGGATTAAATATGAAGTTTGAAATCTGTTTTACGATCGGATCGAATTTAATTCATTTATAATAAATATGTCTTTGGAGGTTATAGTACAGACTAGTTTTTATAGTGTATCAAGTTAAAATTTATTAATTGATGAGATCTCTTAAAAATTGCTTTTTAAATACTGAAGGAGTAAGCCTAATGATGTGTGTTTGATCAAAAGTAGGGAGAAAAGATGGATGTATATACTGCTATTTTCTGAAAGAGTTTTCTCTTGAAGCTAAAAAATTATATTATTTCTTGGAAAAAATAAACAGTATTATGTACAGTTTTTCGGTTTAAAGTTATGAAAAAAATATTTGTAATTGAACAATTTATGTAATAGACTACTATCTATATTTAGTTTCCTGTGAGGCACCCTTTTGCATACAGTAGAACCTCTGCTATCCTTTTTATGCGATTTTTTTTGTGTGGCCGTTGTCGGCGGTGACAGATTCTCAACCCATGAAATTCATTGTGGCAAGGGACTAGTTTTTTACGCCTGTCGTTAACCTCAGCTTTGAGCGTCATGCAGGTAACAGTTGAATAGGCGTTACTTTTTGGGCACCTGGACTGTAAAACAGTCCTCAATCCCATGTCAGGATAATCTGCGATGTTGGGCATGGCGAAAGTGGAGTTTGTACATTCTGCTGAGTGGCATGACGGTGATTGGTCGATCGATGGGATTCGGGAGGTGTGGCCTTAGTTCTTCTACTGGGCAAAAAAGTTGTTTGTAATTTTGGCTTGGGTGAGAGCTTAGAGGCTGCTCCCTGATTGGTTGATGGATGAAGTGAACAGACACTCCTATTGGCTGCCCTGGGGGCTGGGATATAGAAAATTGGGAGGTGCTTGTCCAGCGGGGTAGAAAGAATTCAACATTGAAATTTTTTTAAAAAAAAAGTGAAATTATAACTTACTGTGTGTGACAGTACGATTTGGTTCGGTTTTTATCCCAATTTGGAGACAGGGCACCCTTGGGAGTGGTCTGGGGGCCTCCTACCTCTCTTCCCCTTCCATCAAGCACTCGAGAGGACTCGCTGCTCGACGAACATTTAGAGTGCCGCCGTGCCGTGCAAGCACTATACATTTCAAACATTCGTGTCTTATCCGGGACTCGAACTCAGGTCCTAGGGTACAGCTGTCAGCATCACTAACCATTACACCGTCTAAGCGGTATAACAATTGTTACTTGGGAACAATATTTTTTTTGCATTGTATATATAGCATTAACATTTAATTATTTATGCATATATAAGGATAATTAAATTTGATCTGAAACAAAATTCCCTATTTACCAATTTATTTTCCGCAACATCTTCAAGTCTTAAATTAAATATCCAATTATTTCTCTGAACAGATATTCCGAGCAAAACACCTTTAATTCCAGCTCATTATTTTTTATAGCCTCCATATGCTACTCTTCACTTTCAAACTTAAATCATAAATTACAAAGAGTTATTTACAGTTCTGGACATAAGTATTCAACCCAATTACACTCTCACTTGGCGTCCGTTTTCTCTCAGGAACAGACGTGTCTATTGCTCGCCGAATAAAACTATTTTTGAAAAAGTTTGATGTTGCTTTAAACGTATATTACATAGATACATATACATATATATATATATATATATATATATATATATATATATATATATATATATATATATATATATATATATATATATATATATATACATATATATATATATAAAGGGTGTTTTTTTAGAGGTATAGAACTCTAAATTGCAATAAAACAACGATGTATTATTCGATTGAAATGAATTTTTTTTTATTCGAAAGGTAATCTTGTGACATTACATTTTAAATATGATTTCTGGCATAGGACTGCCACGGCTGGCTCGGATGTAGTCCAATCTGGACGTCCAATTTTCGATGACTTTTTCCAACCTTTGTGGCCGTATATCGGCAATAACACGACGAATGTTGTCTTCCAAATGGTCAAGCGTTTGTGGCTTATCCGCATAGACCAATGACTTTACATAGCTCCCCAGAAAATAGTCTAGCGGTGTTAAATCACAAGATCTTGGAGGCCAATTCATAAGTCCAAAACGTGAAATGAGGCCTTCACCAAACGTGTCTTTCAATAAATCGATTGTGGCACGAGCTGTGTGACATGTTGCGCCGTCTTGTTGGAACCACAGCTCCTGGACATCATGATTGTTCAATTCAGGAATGAAAAAGTTAGTAATCAGGGCTCTATACCGATCACCATTGACTGTAACGTTGTGGCCTTCATCGTTTTTGAAGAAGGATTCCACCAGCCCATAAAGCGCACCAAACAGTCAGTTTTTCTGGATGTAACGGTGTTTCGACATACACTTGTGGACTAGCTTCACTCCAAATGCGGCAGTTTTGTTTGTTGAGGTAGCCATTCAACCAGAAGTGCGCTTCATCGCTAAACAAAATTTACTTATGAAAATCGGGAACAACGGCAATCTCGTTTTGGGCCCATTCGACGAATCTACGCCTTGCTTGATGATCGTTTTGGTGAATTGCCAAACCAAACTGAGAATAAATCACTTGACAGCTGTTAAATCGGTCGCCATCTTGGAAAGTAATAACAACTTAAACTTCTATACCTGAAAAAAACACTCTTTATATATATATATATATATATATATATATATATATATATATATATATATATATATATATATATATATATATATATATATATATATATATTATACATATTATATAGAATTTAAAACGTTATTAAGAAATCAATGAATCAAATCAAAGAATTGAAATAAAGTATTAGTTGCAACTCATAAATAACTTGAATAATTGACTTTTAATTTGTGAACAGAAAACATTAAATAAAATAACTCTGTTATTTGTGTTTATAAATAAACTGTGGATAAATATTTTATTTAATTTTTCTTGCTTTGATATTTGTATTATTGAAAGTGTTTAAGGATAGTTTAAATGTGTTTAGGGATTTAAATTTAAAAATGTTCTTTGAGATTTAATATCGAAATGAAATAAGTATATGTGGAATGGTTCAACTTATACTTGCTGTAATTATTAAGGATTATAATATTTACTTATTCAGCTGTTCCTAAATAGTAGATTTTTAATAACAGGATATGATTCTGAATCTCTTGTAAAGTTGTTCTAACCTCAGTAACATTTCTATAACATTTTCTAATCCTTTCCTCTTCCATTTACTTCACTTCTACCTGTGTGGCAACTTTCATTTTTTATATTGAAGAAGATCTTTCACTTAGCGATATCCTCATATAAAAAATAGTAATAAATGAACACCAGAGGTTGGTTAAGGGAAAAACGCGTGATTACCCGTTGCTATGTTAATTTCAATCGACCAATTATTTTTTTTCTTATGTGAGAGTAACGTAATGAAAACGTTTAATTTATATTTGAGGGTGTTTGAGTCGAGGTTGCATAGCTCAGGCGTTGTCCTCACCATTTGATAGTGGTTCAGAATAGCGAAGCTCCTCGCTAATTTGAGTCGAGGTTGCATGCGTTTTGCTTTGAATGGTTCAGAATAGAAGCTCTTTTGAATAAAAAACAGTCGTTCAGTTTGAAAGAATTTAAGTGAACCGTTTCACCATATTTTCTGTATGCCATGTGGCCGCGGTAGCCGAGTGGTCATAGTCGTGGACTCGTGGCCGACGTTGTTGAATCGCAGGTTCAAAACTGAGCTATTGAAGATGCACCCTGTGGTGGCGTTGATGCAAGTTAAATCTATCGTAACGAAGTCCTTCCATTGGCGTAATGTGAAAGTTAGAGGAGGTTGGGGGTGCCACTTCAGGTGTCGTAATCGTCACTTGACCATGGTTCAAAATTGTGAGGTCTTTCGCCAATAGTCTTCGTGTTGCTTCAGAGAGCGGCGTAAATTAAAAATCAAATCAAATGATTTAGTGTGTCATTCAATTCCTACTATTAGCTCACACTCTCTATTTATTTATTTATCTTCGTGGAATTTTCAATCGTTATTAAAATACATTTTCAATTGAGCTGAAATTTTATATACATGATTATTTTGGATGACAATACAGTAATTTAATTACAATTAATAATAATTAATTGATTAAAACTAATTATTCAAAGAATCACAAATACAGCCACGTTGGCATCATTTGTGGCGACTTGTGTCAAAACTTGAAAAGATTTTTTTCTCACTTGTTTAAGTATTCAGTTGAACTGAAATTTATATTGGGTGACAATACAATAATATAATAATAATTAATAAAAATTAATTGATTAAAACGAATTATTTAAAGAATTACAAATACAACCACGTTGGCATCATTTTTGGTGACTTAGCGACCATTTCGGCGACTTGTGTCAAAACTTGAAAAGGTTTTTTTCCCCTCACGTTTTAAAGAATTCAGTTGAACTGAAATTTTACCTACACGATTGTTTTGGATGGCAATACGATACATTAATGATAATTAATAATTAATTACCACTTAATGTGATTCTGTCATATGCATATACATATTTATATTAATTGTAACTATTTAATAAAAAGTAGCTCAAAAAAATTTTTTCTTTGTTGATCTAAGTAGGAATTGACTAAAAAAATTTTTCTTTGTTGATCTAAAAAAAAAAAATTTTTTTTTATTACTTGTTTTTCAAATAGAATTTTGTAGAAGTTCAATAAAACATTACCGCCGTTATCTGCGGAGAGTTTATATATATATATTTTGTAGTATGTAATAAAATCATTTATTACTGATTGTAATTGGCTTGTATGTTTTATTAAAATTAAAATTTTGCTCATGATAAAGGATTCATGGGATTTTTTTTTCACGTGAGTATAATTTTCTGTAAATCTTATTTCTGTTAGTTTTATAATTTCTATAATAATGCTTTAAAAAATGATGGTTCGACTTTGAAAAAATTGTTTCTGTTAAATTCCAGATTTTCTTCATCAACTTTCCAACATTGATAATAATAATAAAATAGCTGTCGAAATCATGTACAAAAAATCGAACTTTTGTATTTTAGTATGTAAACATTTCCATTCTCAACTGGACAACTTAATTAAGTTCAGAAAATGTTAAGTTTTTTTACGTACTGTAGGGTAATTTTTATCAATCGTTACTTTTGACTTTTAATTAGTTTTCACTCTTATCTCTTTCTGTGCAGTCTTTTCATTACTTGTACAAGAAAAAAATTCTATGTTTATGTCTGTGAAACAAACAATTAATATACCAATAATTTATATTTTTATAATTTTACAAAAATCTCTTGTAACCTCTCTAGTTGTTTTCATTCTCGTTGCTTAAAACTGTGCCTACATAATTAAATTTAAACGATTAGAATGCAGTAAAGATCTTATTACTGCAGCTTTGAATTTAAATATCGTATTCTGATAAATTACACGCCTTTTAATTTGTTTCCGCGATGACATTAAAGATGTGTGTGTCCAACTTTTTGAGACGCGTTAACTTTCACTTTTAGTGTCTTTTATTTTTTCGATGGCAACTACTTTGCAAGTAATAGCTGTCTTTGAATTCAAAGGTGAGATTTAAATTGAAATCTTGTTAATTTAAGGATTAATGAGGGAAGAAAAAAAACTTGAAAGAGCTCATTTGTGTTAGATGATCAGCGATTTTTTTCAGAAAGAAGAGTAACTCGATTTTTTACCCTCGAAAAAGTTCTTTTAATTTATCTATATGCCTTATTTAGTTATTTAGGTATGTTTTGTATACCTTAATTCTAATTTTTTTACCCGAATTTTTGTAATTAAATCCCATTTTATTTTGAAAATCGAATATTTCAAGTCAGTATTTATATCGGGTGCGCGATCACTAATCTCGCCAAACGAAGATACTTTTGGCGACGATGCAAAAAATATGAATAAATAAAAATGCATTTTAATATTACTCATTAGTTATTTATTTATATTACTAAGTTACTATTAAAAACTGCGTGGGAAACGACGAGAAACGATTGCAGTTGGCGATATTTCATATGGTGTTTTTAGTATTTGGCGATTTATCGTCTGTTTCCTACTAACCAAAAAGCACTACTCGAAGTTCTATGATCGATATGCTTTAACTTAAATTTTAAGAAATGTATTATTTATAAAAAAACATGCAATTGCTGCTATCCTTGGTCACGGCACTCATGGCTTAAAGAACCTAATTTTTTTAATGTAATTTCCATTTTCCAATAATTTCAAAAACGATTTTTTCTCTCTCAAGGACTAAATTACAATAACTAAGTAAAAATAATTCTCTTTCCTGTTTTTCATTAAATATTAATATTTCCACCAACTAAAACTCAGTCAGTTTAAAACAGGGATCTAATTCACGGCCCGTTACGTACATTTTTAAGTTTCAGCTAATAATATATCGGCACACTATAATAATATGTAATGAAATAACAATCCGATGCAGAATAAAAATAAAATAGGTAGAAATCGCTAAGCTTTTTCAACTCCTACTGTTAGCTCACAATCTCTATTTATTTTTATCTTGAAGGAATTTTTAATCGTTAATAAAATACATTTAAAGCGCTCCCTTGAGCTGAAATTTTGTATACATGATTATTTTGGATTACAATACAGTAATTTAATTAAAATTAATAAAAATTAATTAAAACTAATTATTTAAAGAATTACAAATACAGCCACATTGGCATCATTTTTGGCGACTTAGCGACCCTTTTTTCGACTTGTGTCAAAACTTGAAAATGTTTTTTCTCACGTTTTAAAGCATTCAGTTGAACTGAAATTATATATGCACGATTGTTTTGGATGACAATACGATACTTTAATAATAATTAATAAAAATTAATTACCACTTAATGTTGGGATTTTGTCCTATGTATATAATATTTATATTAATTGTAACTATTTAATGAAAAGTAGCTAAAATAAAATTTTTCTTTGTTGATCTATGTAGGAATTGACTTAAATTTTTTTTTATATTGCATTTTTTTTAAATTATACTCTTTTCCGCTATTATTCAACAATATGCGTACGTTTATTTTGAATATATTTATTAATTTTTTTAACATTAAAAGCATGCGGCTCTCAACTTAATATAAAATAGAACTTGGGGCCCGTATTATCATACGAGTTTGATATGCCTGTTTTAAAATGACAGTCGATCGAATCAAAGTTTAAGTCTTAAGAATAAATTGTTCCACATAAAGTTTTGCAAAAGTGATTAGCCATAGATAGGAATATGTAACCATTTCTTGTAAATTATTTTAACTTGACTGTTTGACAGAAAATTGAATAACTTCAGATTCAATATAATAGTTATGATTCAAAATAATGGATATTAGTTTAATACACATTCTGAAATAAATCGAGAGTTCTATCATTATTTTACACATTCAGCTATTTGCCAATGTGCCTGGAAAATGACTGGATATAATGTTCAGAATATTAACAATTCCTTTAAAGAGATATTTTATGTTTTTCTCTAATTATGAGCGAGTGCTTTTCTGTGTTATAAGATATTTCATTAGTTTCACAATTAAGGTACTATTGAATAGATGCCATCTGCTGTAATTTAAGTTTTAATTGAATAGTAGTGACCTGTTCAATCCTGAAAAGTAGATTTTCTATCGTTAAATTTCAATTTGGAATATATTTTAGAACTAACGCTACCGTTTCGAGCGTATTGAAAGGACGAATTTATTCGAGTCAAAAGTTAAGTAGAATAATATAAATTATATTATTTTTTTAGTCTATATGTTATTCCTATTATGATGGTACAAAGCTTGATGATTTTAAAAATAACAACGAAAGATCTTTTTAATTTATTTTTCTTCGTTGATATTTTATTATTATTATTATTCTCCATTTTAAATTTCAGATTCGTATTAAAACTAACGCTGAAAATAAAAAAAAAACTAATTTAAAAAAAAAGTGAAAATAGGCCCTAAGAACATATACAAAAGTTTATTTTTTCTAACTGTGAACTGTTTTTAAAACGGTAAATCTCTAGAATTATTTTATTCTCGCATAAGTTGAAGAATACGTATGATTTCTTGTTCATATCACGTTACTTTTCGTTTGAATTATATTTCCAATCCTCTTTTCTTTCTTTTTTATTCAATGAACCCATTATTTGCTTAGATTAATCATTTTTAAACTTACAAATTTAACTTGAGATTGTTATTATTATTCTATATTTTTTTTAATACTGTTTTTGTTACTTTTTTGATAAAAACCAAAGTAAAAACGATGTAAAATAAAAATAATATGAGATTATTGCAAAAAAGTGGGAATAAATTTCAATATTTGTATTTTTTTCCCCTCTTTAAAATAAAAATTTCCAAGTATGGTTAATTTTTGTTTTTTTAAAAATTCCTAATAATCTGAGATTAATTCTGATTTAGTTTTAAAATTTATTTTTTATTTCTAAAATAATACTAGGTCAAGGTTGGGTTAAAGCGGACCGCAAAGTTTTTTTTTTTTAGCTGCTTACCAAGACAATTAGAAAACTAAATAGACAGAAAATGATCTCTATACATTGGCGTGCAAAGGTTTTCTTTCATGAAGGTCATCAAAAGTAGATATAAATGATTACTTTACAAGCTGGGGGGGGAATTTCATCAAGCAATCTCACTCATACTTTGAAATAAAGGTGCTAGTTTGATATCGGGGGGTAACAGCGCCGAGTTGTTGTTTATGTTCGCCAAGATGGGCCATAACATTACAATATGGTTACCTTAATATTTTTATCGTCTGTTGCTGTGGTTGCCATGAGGATAACGTATATTACAAATAACTTTTATTGGTTTTTTCCCGCTGTAACCCTTTTAATTTCAGACGATTTTAATAATAATTTCTAATTTCTGTAAAATTTGAACTATTTTCAGTGTAATTTTTCTAGTGTTTGCGTCTTCTATGTAATTCTGTGCTATTTACGAATATGGATATTTCTAAAATGAGTATGTACTAGAATATTTTTTTCTTAGAAAAATAAGTGTTGTGCTTTTTTAATTATCGCTATAAATCGTTTACTTTCGTTTTATTTTACGTTTTAGAAATGTTTTTTTACGTTCTTTGTTCGATGCAGTTCGTTGAAGGAACTTGTAGTGCAAGTTTCATATTGCAAGCTTTCACTACTTTGTAATTAGAATTCTTAATTAATTTTAACATTATGTAATTATTGTATTCATAATTTAATACTAAAATGCTATTACTTTTTTAATGATCATCTAATATTCGTTACTTATACTTGTTTTTTTAGCATTTATTTATAAATATTATTACATATTTTCTTATTTATTTATAACTATTTTTGTTGTTTAATTAAAGCTCTTATGTTATTTATTTATAATTATGTAATACTAGTAATCTTATGCATTATTTTTATTTTTATACAATTCGCCGTTTATTCCTTTTTATAATTCCTATTAAATTTTATTTTATGATTATTATTTCTGATAACTGTTATTAAATCGTACTATGTGAATATTTTATATTATTACGATAAAATAATATAAGATTATTATATGCTGCTTATAATACTATTCTTACTACATGTTACTTTTTATTACATACTAGCTGTACTCGGCGCGCGTTGCTACGCAAACAACTGAAATAAATTTAAGAAAAATAATTTTAAAGGAAAATCAGTACACAAATATTCAATTCATTCAAAGCCGTTTCGAAAAAATTGTGTGATTACAAAGTTCAGTTTCAAATAGATGTTTATTGAAGTGCTGTGGGATACACAATATTTCTTCTTTTTCCATCTGGTGCATTGACGAATAAATCAGGTTTTCCGACACGTGAGCAAGCCACATAGAGCTGTCCATGTGAGAAGCATGGATTCTCCAAATTTAATCCACACACTTGTAACGATTGTCCTTGTGCTTTGTCAATAGTCATTGCGAAAGCGAGTCGCACCGGGAACTGTAAACGTTTGAATTCGAATGGCATATCTGTCGGGATCATTGGGATACGTGGCAACAGGACGTCCTCACCTTTGAATTTTCTAGTCAAAAGTGTTGCTTCGATAACATTGTTCATAATTTTCTTGACTGAGAGTCTGGTTCCGTTGCAAAGTCGTGGTGGATTTATGTTTCGAAGAAGTATGATGGGTACGCCAATTTTCAATATAAGAACGTGCGGTGGCATGCCTGGCAAATCAAGCGAATTCAAGAATTCAGTTGGATAGTTGACAACCTCATCTTGATTCTCCACAGTATCGATGGACTTATATGTTGTCGTTTCACTGGGTATTCCATTCTGAATGGTGAAGTTGATGGTATTTACATCGATGTTTTTGGCTGCTAATATAGCACGCGTACTGAGCCACTGATGGTTTTGTAGTTTTGTGCAATGTTTGGGAAAAACTTTTTGCATCAATTCGTCGATGCTTTCTCTGATCTTACAGAAGTTTGCTGGCAGAGTGATATATTGTGTAGATTCATCAATTTCCATTCGCCCATTTCAATATCCATTAATTGTTTTGCAATTTCCAGCCGATGCATCCCGTTGTAGTTGTACACGCATGTTAGTTTTCAAAGTCAATTTCTGTAAAGGACGCCATGAACTGATGATTTAAGACATGCATGAAGTTCATCAGTGGGTGTTGATCGTGATATAATGGGCAGTGTTTGTCGAAAATCACCAGACAATAAAATGAGTGCGCCACCGAAGATCCGTCTGTTTCCTCTGAAATCTCGCAGTGTACGATCAAGCGCTTCCAATGCTTTCTTGTGAGACATTGTACATTCGTCCCATATGATAATTTGACACGTTTGGAGTGCTTTCCCCATTCCAGAGTTTTTGCTGATGTTGCATGTTGGTGCCTCAGTGTTTTGCAAATTCAACGGCAGTTTCAATGCTGAATGCGTTGTTCGGCCACCATCCAAAAGAGTTGCCGCAATTCCAGATGATGCAATAGCCAGTGCAATGTTATTTTGTGATCGTATGGTTGCCAAAATTAGTGAAAGAAGAAAAGTCTTGCCTGTACCACCGGGCGCATCTATGAAAAACAGTCCACCGCTTTGTTCTGTGGTTGCACGCATAATTCTGCCATACGCAATGCGTTGTTCTAGAATCAACTACGGAAGATTTGTCCTAACGAATGTCCCCAGTTCGTCAGAATCATACAAATCACGATCAAAAAGGTTGTTTGCAGGTCGGTTTGAAGCAGGCATTCCCAGTTACACCTGTTCCTTGTTAGCGATTGTCAAACATATGTCTTCAATCTAAGTTAATGCTTCATTATACACGTTTGGTGTGAATTGAATGTCCGGATTTTGATTCGCAGCGCGCAAACGATGTAGAATATCTTCACTTATGTAGTCCTTGTATTTTCCCCAAAGATCTTTTGGATTAGATGGGAAGCAGGTTGTTAATATTATGGCAAATAGCGTGCGTATTTGCTGGGGTCGAGCAGTATTCGATGCATCAGCTAGTGCAGTGTCCCAATTTGCATCATTCTCAAGAAGATTTAGTTCTTGGCAAGCTTGGCGATAAGAGTAGCGCACAGCTGACCGTTGACTGTTCTTAAATCTTGGAAGGATATTGGTCCACGTATATTGATCAACAGCAATCTTAGATAGAAGCATTCTGTATTGTTCGGATGTCGTTTCGTGCATTTCCCATCAGACATGCATGGTGAATTATTGTTGAATGCACCACATGGGTCATGGATCATATTTTTTGGTGACGACGTCGAATAAGTTTGGATCCATGTGCTTATCTGGTATTTTTGCTGAGATGATTTGATCAATTTGATCTGGCGTAATTTTGTTGATTAACCAAACCAAAATATGTGCATGTGGCAATCCTCTTTTCTGCCATTCAATGGAATCCATCCAGCAGCGTGTCTCTCCAAAAACATGATGCTTGATAATAAAATCCATCAAACATTTCAATTTTTGTTTAAATACGCGTGCGGTAATGTCATGGCGGTCCGAAGATGATTGTCCAACTAATAGAAGTTCTTTAATTTCATTCCATGTTGGATTGCATGTAAAGGTGACGAACAAATCTGGACGACCATATGCGCGAACGTATGTCATCGCATCTTGTGCGTATTCAAGCATGTGCCGTGGACTCCCCGTGAATGTAGACGGTAATATGGCCATTCTTCCCAATTCATTTGGATTGACGTTACCATCATTAACGATTGCGTCTCGTAAATGGATGTACTGTTCAGAACGCAACTCGGTTTGATTCAATCGAATATATAATAGCCGTTCGGTTTCAATCTTCGCGTACATGTCGATATATTGATGTAACAATTGTCTACATTTCAGAATGTGGTTCTCAGCGTTTTGACGAATCATCAGTCAATACGAATAATAATTCAGGGCACTGACTTTCTTATTCGTTCCCTCACCTGTTTGTGGATTTATCATTTTGATGTTAAAATGATATCCATCATCTCCTCGCCAAAACAGAATCGGATACTGCAATCCGTCGTATGAGCGATGAGTTTCGGAGACTCGCTGAATGTCACCACTTCGCGATGAAGAGTTATGTCGCGCGATTCAAATTCTTCGCCAACTATAACGATCGCCACTTCATCGATTGTTGGTGCATTGAATTGTCTCTCGTGTTGGCCAACGGGTCTTTTGTCTGCTAGAATCACAACTGCATAGTCATCGGCTGGCATTCGTTGAATGGCGGTTTTAAACAACCGAACTAATTCATTGTGTTGATCGAAAAGGCCTTGTAACGCACCCACAATTTCTCGTCTAGTGCCCGCATTATAATGACATCGTTGTTCAATTTGTTCATCACTGTTTGCCATAAAATAAATTTGAAGGAACTTGTGATCTGCGTCCGGCAATGGTAGAAGCGATCCGGCATGATGATAAATTTGCCCTTGGACTCTGAATGTCGGCATGTAATTTTCGCGCACGATGTTCGTAGCACCGAACGATGTCATTTGGAAGCATGAATTGTACTTGCGGATGTTTTCCAAGAAATGCTTCGACACACGTGTAACACCAGATAGAAACGTTGACAGTGGTTCGGGTGGTGAATGTAATTCTGGTAGCTTAACTTTTCCACTGGCGCAGCACATTCCATGCGTTTGCGTTTCATTTTTAAATTTGAGTGCACTACAATACATGCAAATTTTATCCATTTTTCCAATGACGACATTTGGATGAAGACTGTAATCATTATTACTGTCATAATGGAATGCACTAAGATTCAAATCAGCGTGCAGTGTTCGTCTTGATCGAGCAGTGCTTATTCGAACATTTTGCAGCCTTCTTTCCCGTAATTCAGTTGTCTCAGAAGAACGGATCTGATTAGTACGTATTCGATCAGTTTCTAATCTTACTTCTCGTTGGTCAGACGATTCAGACGAACGGGTCTCAGTGGCGTGTACTCGAAGATTTTCCAGCCTTAATGCTCGTTGCTCGTCTGATTCTGAGGCTCGTAATGCTCTTCTCTTTCGTGCTTGAGGTGTAGATCGGCCAATTGCTCGTCGCTTTGGAGGCATAATTATACAGAAACGACGTGATGCTTTTGAATTTATAAAACGTCGCAAAGTCGCAGATGGTATAAGATGTTAATAAGAAAAAAAAAACCGCGCACAGCAATTGCGTTCGGAATGTCAATCAGCAGTCAAATCCTTCACATACACATTCGATGATCTTCGTAAATTCACTGTAGAAAATGAATATAATCAGCTCACGGAAACTACAAATATTCAATCCGATTGAAGTATTTATCTAAATTAATTCAGCTTACGATGAAATGCACAAAATTATTCGAAAAACTCTCCCAAATATAAAAATACGCACAATATTGTCTGTTTAATGTAAGCTAGATATGAATTTCACAACCTACACAAATTCTTATGTCACTCTCGACTCGAAATGTCATCTATCGTTCGCTTCATTTGTTTCAATTCATATCAGAATGAACTGTAACGACAATATATGAAATTCATTAGAATGACATCTTCACATAATCAAATACATAGTTTACAATTCTAGAAAAGACATACAGGTAAACAATCATTTTTATAGAGATAGAGAAGAGAAGAGAAGAGAAGGGAATAAGAGATAGAGGAGAAGAAAAAAAATAGAGAAAGAGAAAGAAGAGAAGAAGAGATACAGAAGAAGAGAAAAAGAGAAGAAGAAGAAAAGAAAGTTTATAGTTTTATTTTACTTATCGCACCAAAATATATTTTGAGAACTTTTATTTATACGAATTCGTATAGATATCTATTAAAATCAGTATTGAACTTGATACATGGAAGCGCCATCTGGTGGTAACTTCCATTAATACGAATATCATATTCGTTTCCTCTGTGTAAAAATACATGGTCATAATGATTTTCATGACAATCGGTTGAACGGGGCAGAAGTTGCTACTCTGCAGCGCCACCTGGTGGCGAGTGGCATCAATGAGCATATTATACAAACCTTCTCCGTGGAAAAATTCATATATATACCAATTTCCATAAGAATCGGTACAGTAGTTTTTGAGTTCATCGATGACATACAGACAAACATTCATTTTTATATATATAGATTATTGATATTCATTATTTATTGATTGATCTAGGTTATTCTCAATCTCTTCCTATATCTTTTATTTGAAATACATTTCATTGTATTTCAAAACAATTCTTTAAAATTATTGTGTATCATTAAATTACCGTTAGGCCGCCATATTGGATTCCATTCCAACTACACCAAACTCTGCTAGGCGCGATCTTATCGCTCCAAGCAGCGCTTGGCGCTATTACCCCGATATCAAATTAGTTCCGAAAAAAATTGTAGAAAATTTGAAAGGGTACATTTGTCTCATTGAACTGGTTCTAAAACTAAATGAGCTTACAGTGTGACACAAGGTGGGAGAATTGATGAGTAGCGTGAGACTTAAAGGATTTAAATTATTGATTTATTGCATCTACAGCTATTAATTACAACAATGTTTACAGTTATTCAAACTATTGAGTAGAATATTTTATAGGTAATGGAGGAGAGCAAAACACAACATATTTGTGTGTTCCTAGTGGTCTACTCTTCGCTCTCTTGGAGGGGGCGATCCCTTCTCGAATTCCACTCGAGATGCGACTTTCGTTTATTGTTTTTCGACATTTGGCTGTGGGCTTTCGGAGTGATGTCAGATGAAAGGATCCTGCAATTTTTTAGAGTAGCACGTGTGGATATAAGCGACGCAATGTTATCTGAAAGGAAAGCCGATTTTGCAGCTGCGAGGATGGAAAATGTTTCAAAAGCTATAGATAATTCTCTAGCTGATCTATGGATATAGCTATAGATCAGCTATGACATCATACATATTTCAGCTATTTCGCGCAAGCCGCAACATGAGGATAAATGGGGGAAGAAATGCTTCAAAATCAAGATAACATTGAAAATTTAAAATGTGGAAAATTGACCAAAATATTATAACTCATGTTTTGCTTTTTTAAATTATTATTTTTTTATTTTTTTATTTTTGTCACTAACTCTAAATTAGAAGCATTTAAGAAACACTTCTTAAATATTTTTGCACCAGTAAACAGTTTCATATGATTACCAATAATATAACAAACTTCATAGGATGTCTTTGTTCCCCTGTGATACTACCACTGACAAAACACTTTGTTGCTGTTTGCAAAGATTATTCAAGAAATCCTTCTTATCATTTTCTGAAAGAGATTTTCGAGGTTAAGTGACATTGAATGATTTCTGTTTAGTGGTATTTCTTAAATACAGCACTTTCGTGACAAATCAAACAATTACTGATCCATGTTTGTTGTTCACTACAAAATAGTCTACCTCCCAATCGTCTTGAAAGGATTTTTTTTTAGAATACTTTTCGCTTGCAAGATATGAAAGATAATTAAAAATTAGTTCCACTTATAAAATTGTCTCTACTACACTGTTGCCTGTTATCACTAACCGTAACCGTTCCAAATGGATAAAGAATATCAATTTGTACCCGAACGACACCGACAGCAAAAAGCAAAATTGATATATTGGATTTCTTGACAAAGAATTTCCCAACAAATTTTAATACAATGTTCTTAAATAAGTAAATTTCTCAGAGCAGTGGGCCATGATCGGTCCACTTAAAAAGGCTCGGTGGGCCGCAAGTTGAGCATCGCTGCTGTAGAAGGTGTGAAATTAGCATAATAATAATAAATTGAATAAAACTGCCACTATTTTATTTAACTTATATTTATTGATTTTTATGATGCAATTTATGCCTTTTCTGAGATGCAAGGTTAACTAATGAATGCAATTATTTTAAAAAGATGCTGCTCTTCTCGATATTCCCCGCTTCCACAATGGGGCCCTGGAGCAAAAACAGTTGTCAAACCCTGTAATAGATTAAAATATACTTTTGTTTTTCATAAAGCGAAATTGTTTTTAGGTAGTTTTTTAGCCATGCAGTTTTAAGTTCAAGAATTAAATGGACAAAAAAACCCCACGTAATCTTGTTTTTTATATTGTATATTTCATTCTTGTAGTCATCTTCGAAAGTGCTAAATTGTTGGAATCCCTTCACCCCTCCGCTGTGTTGTGTGCTGAAAATAAATATCTTTCTGAAATTGCTTCGACACACACACGATTTGACAATTTCCGTTTTATGAGCTTCTTTTCAATGTTACCGTGTATGTTGCCATCACCATTCTTCATAATTTATTGCTAATAAGTATTGAAGTGCATGAAAGAATTCTAACGAAAAATTATGAGACTCTTCCCACATCGTTAAAGGATATAAAAATGATGTAAAATTTGCTTTGAATGTGGGAATAGTTTTATAAGGGCAATAATGCGACAATTGAATTTATTATTCTCCTTTCATTTTTATTGGAAAAAATGCTTGGGATTATTTCTCCGTGTCATTTCATTCGGATTTCGTAGAGCTTCAATTTTTCTATGCCGGTAACATCTTTAATTTTAGCACTAGAATAAAAACATACAGCAGAATATAAAATATGCGTAAATAACGATGGATAAAAGTATTTATATTATACCATTTTAGGAATTGAAAATGTATTTGTATCCCAATGCATTTGCCGCTAGTTTCTCTCATAATTTTTGTTGTATGAAAATAGAATTTATTTTGTAATAAATATATTCACACTCAGATAAAAAGCATTATACGTTGTCAAAAGTAGTTCTTGCATGTTTCTATGTTGTTGATTTTTTTTTGCCTGTAGATCATGCTTTTATAGTTCAAAACATTGAGACAGAAAGTCGTTTCATATGTGTTTTTTTATTACTTGAATATTTCATTTTTTAAATGCTTAAAGATAACGCATTAAAAATAATGAAAAGTGATTCTTTTTTAAAAAAATGATTATTCTCTTATATTAAAGGAAAAAGAAATATATCATTTATAAGGGATTACTTAATATTTGATTGTTATATTTTGTATAAATAACACTGTTTGTGAGTGGTTTTGTAAATTAAATATATCGGTGCTGGTAAAATTCTTTTTTTATTTACAATGGTCGTACTGTTTTAATTTTTTAAAACACTTAAATTTTATAATTTATTTTGACTGATCATTAAATATTATTTCCCCCTTGTTTATATATTACTGCATTTTCTTTAGATGTCATTTCAAAATTTATCAATTAAGAGATTTAGAGGTTATAGGCACCAAAGAACAGTTATTCAGTCCAGATCTGAATTTTTTAGGTATCCGTCTTTTACGGGGGTGGGTTATTTCATCCTAGGAACTGAATTGATTTGATTAACTACATGTTTTGCTCGAGATGTGTTGAAAGGATATCGGAGTCTTTATTCATCGAAAAATCTTCAGATTCAAGTACAGTATATTGCAATCTCTTCATGCTTCTCCCAAACATTTTACTATTGTAAAAAGCAGCGCTGAAACATCTCTTGAGATGGCGTCCAGCTGGTTTTTCTAATTATGCATGTTGACTTCTCTCTGTGCTGAAAATTGTTTCCTGTTTGATTTTTTTTGGTTTCTGGGAACTGTTAAGTTTTTCTATGATTTTGCTTAAAACGAAAAGCCAGCGGCGCACATTTACACTTTCTCACTCATTGGGGATTTGGTGGCTACTGACAGTTTCTGCTGGCAAGAAAAAAAAAAAAATTCATGCAACCACATTAAAATCGCCCACATACATGCACTGAATTTAAACGAAATCTGCTCTGGTACCTCACTCTTCCAACTATTACTTAAAAAACTTTAAAGGGTCAGGTTGATTTAACTTTAGTTCTTATTAATCCGTAAGATAGTTAGCAATCAGGATGGGATACCTTTGCTGGAATTTTATTATACTTGTAGATTGACAAATTTTATGGCCTCAGCCACTTGTTTATTCTGAATATACGTTCTGATCTTCAGACCGCACAGTTCTAATCTATACATTTCAATCTGGGACCATAAATACATATTAATCTATTAAAAACATCACAAAATGTTATTTTAAGACAATTGTTAAATCTCGCTGATTCATGAAGAACAAGTACCTCAGAACAACTAACAAAACACATACTATCAGGTAGATCATAAGAAAAATTGCAATTAACTTTTTCAATTAAAAGAATAAAAACTCTCGGATTTCAACTGTCTCGGATGTTGAGAAATATACTCCTAATTTAAATTTTAATAGATATAGAAACATTTTAATTGATTCAATTTCTTATTTTCTAATCAGTCCACTTTATTGTAAATTTCTACTTCAATATTTAATTTTCAAACTCAAAATCGTATTTTTCTTATGTATTTCACATTGGATGGCACCTCTGTAAACTCCTCCCAGTGGCAGACTCTGTGGGCCAATCAAATTGCTTCCTCTCGCCACAAACTCAACTGCGAAGATTCTTCTAAATTTTTAATATCTTTACTTCATCCGTATTGTCTTGGCTAAATCCTGCACACTTTCCTGATCTAAGCCATCTTTTTTGGAATTTTCTTAATATTTAGTTTATTATTGTTTCGATACCTTTGAATTAATTTAACCCTACAATTTCTAATAATCTTTATTATTCGGATATTAAATAAATAAATTGTGGAGGTTTATATTCGTCAAGGCTAAATACTCTTTAAAATTACCAACGAGTATTTCGAATATGGCCTAACAGTGCATTATAATATTTTATATAAGATTAATACTATTGTTTCATTTACAAATATTTAAGGAAGAACATCACTAACTCTAGTTATATCATTGTAAATAAAAATAAATTGGTTTTTATTTTCTCTTCCATTCACAGAAAACCCCATTAAACGTTTACGTAAATCCGTAGTTAAAAAACTTATCTAGATAGATATATTTCTGCTATATTAATTGTGCTACATTTATGAAAAGTTAAATTCAACACACTCATCTTTCTTCTCATTTTATTGGTTGAATAATACATGCATAATTAATAGGAATCTATAGTTATATTAATGCTTTACTCGCAATCTTTTGAGAGAAATGAAAATATCTTAATGGAAATCTTGAAACATAGGAAAACTCTGATGCTTATCATCGTCTTGGGCTATATTAAGTTAATACATCATTGTTCTTTGAATCCCTTAGTTCAAGTTTAAATAATACTTTATTCATTGGTGGTTCTCCATTCTATTTCGTGAATCATATCGTAAAGGATCTTTTAGTGTTCCATTGTTATTTGTGAAACGGTAGGTATGTAGAATGCATATAGTAGAGTGCATTTATTCTATTCATCTAGAAAGCCGTGGATCAGTTATAAGAGATCTACGATCCTTCGAGCATAGAATGAAATGATAATATTTGAAAGCTCAGCATTAACCAATGAAATGGAAATCTCTTTCATATGCTACTCATTAATGCAAATGAAGTGGATATGTGTTGAGGTATACGTATTTGTAAATATTGTTGATGCCATTCATTAAGAATATGAATCTAGGTATGGAAGAGAGAGAGAGAGAATGTTACTTTTAAAATAATGTGCTCTTAGCCATTTTTTAAAAAAACATAATGATTGTTTGTTTATTAGTGTTCGTACCCAGAAGCCACACAATGACTGTTGGTTGCGCATCTCGGAATTTTGTGTCACAGGAAATAAAGGAACCATGGCATCTCACTCTCCAAGCTTCGACACTTCTGTGTGTGTGTTGTCAATATATATATATATATATATTTTCGTATTTCTAATAGAACTGCGGATTGGTATTTTACCAATGCAGACCTAGAACATTCGGTTCGATAGTCGAGTTTCGATTACAATGCTTTAATTAAGATTCCTAAATTTTTGTATTGATAGTTTTTTTTTTCATCTGTGATGACTACAACTCTGTTCAAAATTTAGAAAAAGGAAGTATTTTTAATACTTAAACTTCCTTTTAACTGTTTACATACTGCGATGCCCAGTGGATGAGCAGTAGCGTATTACGCTTTCACTCCACAGGTTCGGGGCTCAAATCTCGGGTTGAAAAATGTTGACTCGGCATTTCATCCTTTCAGTGAGTCGATAAATGAGTACTAAGCTTGCTTGTGAACTAAAACACTGGGGGTTTTCGTATCAGACAGATAACTTGACCGGAACATCTGCTCATTCACACCTCAGGGTCCAAAATCACGAAAACTGAGATAGGCCTTGATCCCCATGGGTTGTTGCGCCACTGTGTTAAGAAGTATTTGCATACTACACATATGTTAAAAAGTCCTGACGCGGCTGATGTTTTTCTGTTATATATTATTGTTGTTACTAATATCACCCGATCGTGGTGTCAGATTAAGGCCCACGAAATTTATCATGACAAAGAGGCTAGATTACTTCTGTCATTAGCCATAGCTTTGAGCACCATGTTGGTGACAGTACATTTTGGTTCCTTTCCACTCCAACTTCGAGGGAGAATACCCCCGTCAGTGGTTCGAGGTCTTCCTTCTCCTTACCCTCGTCAGCGTCATTGAGCATTATCCTTTCTCTTCGGCATTTCTGTAATGAACATAATTTTTGATATTTTGTTCTCCTTTCCTGAGATTGTTGGAATTACACTGACAAATAATCTATTCGTTCAAAGTTAGAAAGTAATAAGAATAAATTTTTGCAACAATGTTACTGATTTTGTGTTTTGGTTTTCGATTTCATGTGTTCAGGAATTTATCGGAATGTATTTATTGAAAAGATATGCCTATTTCGAAATCGAAGTCACAGTAATTACTAGAACGGTCATTTTTAATGGAACTGGGCAGAATTCCAAAGAAAAGAATCGTTTGTTTCCACGTAATGATGATGTACTTGCTCATCCCATCATTAGAGTCAATCATCAGCATGCTGAAATGGCTAATATCTCTCTGTAATGTCATGAACAATCATTTCATTGTGTTTTTGCTTCTTTTAGGAATAAGTCTCCCCCCTTCTTTTTTTTTGAAGTCATTGCTATTGACCTCTACATAATGAAAGTGGCTCTTAATGAAATTATAATAAAGTCGTATGTTTGGATTTAGATGCTGAAGTGAAGTTTTTAATTGGATTCAATGTGGCAATTGCATTAGATAAAAAACTTTGCTTTTTAATTTGTTCATTTTTTTCCTTATTATTGAACTGATGGTACAGAGTACTAATTTTCTCTTTTTTTTCTCTTATTATTACTCGTATGCTGTTGGATTTTAATTTTCTTTTTCATTCAATTCTTGGAAGTTATTAATTGATTTGCTTTTTGAAGAGAGCAAAAGAGACAGGGCCCTGAAATAACTATTATGTACCACATTTGTGATACTTGTTAATTAAATAATGTTTATTCTGTTAATTAAAAATATAACAGTCTTTTAAAATACGCATTAAATATGCAAACAAGTAATCTATGATATAGTTTTTAAAAATTAATATATTCGTTAGATTGATGAAATTAGAGTGTTATAATTATTGAAAAATAAAAATCACTACAATTGATAAAGTGCTGCATGAACTTGAAATAGCATGAAATGACTTTCCGTATCTAACAAGGGGAGGTCACGACTAAGGAAATTCATTTGGGGACAATTACTTTGTGTAACAGTAGTACTGCTATAGGGTATTCAAATCCCAATGTAATTCCGTCGAATGGCCAGTCAATTCCGAGAAAACAGCGTTCAAAATTAATACTAAGCTTATATACAAGTTATTTTTCCTTGGCGCAATCCAATTTATTTTATTATTTATTTTCAGAATTAAATAATTTTATTTTTTAAAAAAGATTCATTGATTTTTAAATGATATTCTATATAATTATAGTAACTATTTCATTTTTTTAAAACTCAAAAACAACTAATATATGGTATAACTACAATTACTTCTGTCATTAAAATCTAATTAATTGTATTTTTAAAATTATTCCGTGTACCTAAATGGCCATAAAATTTTACTTCCGTTTTTAACAAAACGATTTTGTTCAAGAGAAAGGCAGCTGTTTTTAAAGAGCAGGTGTTATTCTTTTAAGAACAAAAAATTCTTTTAGAAACAAAGAATGCTCCAATTAAAGGAGAAATCATTAGGATAACGGATTTTGATTTACAATACAACTTTGTTAGTTTATTTCTGGATTTTTAAGAGAGTTTGTAGTGTTTCGATAGATATTATTTTACATAGATCACATATAATATAATAGTTTGAATATTTTATATTGAAGATGTCTGTGAATTAAGATATTGTTTTTTATGATAATTATCACTCAGGTTCTTGTATATAATAAAAAAAATATATGTAATACACAGTTAACTTTTTACTTATATTTATTTAACTTTATTTATTATTATTTAATTTATTTTCACTTTTTATTTATAAGTATTTATCATAACTATTAGTTGTTTTGTGTCTTAAAAAAGTAAAATAGTTACTGTAATTATATAGAATATCATTTAAAAATCAATGAATCTTTTTAAAAAATAAAATTATTTAATTCCGAAAATAAATTGGAGAGAAAAAATTAAAAACGAAGTTGGCTCGCGCGGGAATAGAGCCCCGGTCCATTGGATAGTAATCCGATACGCTGACGATCACGCCACGGTGACGTTGTATCAGGGAGAAAATAACTTGTATATAAGCGTAGTATGAATTTCGAATGCTGTTTTCTCGGAATTGACTGGCCATTCGACGGAATTACATTGGGGAATACCTTATAGCAGTACTACTGTTACACAAAGTCTCGTACCCAAATGAATTTCCTTAGTCGTGCCCTCTCCTTGTAAGTCTAATACGACTCTGATACCGGACTCGATGTCTAACCGGGTTACAGCCGTTTTAACAGATGGAAGTTCCAGCTATGTGTACAAATTTTGGACTTTATATGTCCCTAAAGGGCCTACATATTTACTGTGTTTTCTTCCTACTATGCTGTTTACGTGCAATAAGTAATGTTTTTGCTTTCCTTCTTGGTATTGCAATTTTTATGGTCTGCAGTATTTTTCTATATCTATCTATACAGGGTGTCCCAGGATCATTGGGACAAACTTTAAGGGGAGGGAGCGGACATCACAAGGATTCATCGGAAACGTCTTCGTTCTGGCACTGGTTGGCTTTGTTCACAACAGCATTTAAGCAAACGGACCTCCACAGTCATTTGAGCTGTTATCGCCCGCTGAGGAATATGGAACGTTTTACAAAGACCGAGCTGGCAGATATGCACTTCGTTTAAGGATTGGCAGATAGACTGTATCGCGAAAGGCACTCATAGAGAGATGCACCGGATGTTTGCTAATTTGCATCATAATTTGTGTGAATATGGATCATTACGAGGTACTAGGCATAGTGATGGTGGGCCACGCATTCTAACAGGTCACGGTATCAACACATTTTGTTCCATGCATGGAACAAAATGTGTTGATAACGTTCGAAGGAATCCGAGTACCATGTTAAGAGATCGAGTCACTTGTAACCCGCCCTCAGGTTGCAAGAAGTCCTAAGACGTCACTGTTTTAACGCCTGTTATGGTGAACATGTAGACACTTTTTTATTTGTATTCGTAATAGCTTGTGTGAACTGTTAATTTTTTACCACTATTGGTAGTTTTATAATACAGGGTGTCTACAAATTAGTTGGGCAAAAGGAATAATTTATTGCATGTAATTTACAGGAAAAAAATTAAATTACATATTATTAGAAGATAGAGTCTAAGTTTATACCAGTATCATCGCAAATGTTTGATGTTTGTTCCTTTTTTTACTATGCGAATGTCCCATCGGGAAATCAGTTCTTCCGACAGATTTGTTAGCATGTTTCCGTCGATCAAAGTAATTGCAGTACAAATTCTTGATTTTAGTTCAGGAATGGATGTTGGAAATGACAGTGAACACTTGATCCTAGATTTCAGTTTATAGGGGATCCATTCCAGTGGTGATTGTGATGACCATTAAATAACATTTTTACGACCAATCCAAACTGACACCTCAGCTTTGAGGTAAGATATGGTAGTGATAAGGCGCAGCATCCTTTTGAAAAATATAAGCTCCTGGCATTTTTTCTTAGATTAATGTCATAAGGAAAATCTATAGCATGTTCAGGTAAATAATTCATGCAACAATCTTTTCTGCGAAGAAAAATAGGCCGAGAACGTTTGAGGAATTCTCTGCACAAAGCACCTTTATCTTGTGACTATCCCTTTCATGTTCTAGGATGGCATGAGGACATTCCTACCCCCCAAATGACACCTAACGCCCCCTATGAATAAACTTAGGATATGTTCCCACTAGTTTGACTTAAAACGGATTTATTTCATTTAATATTTCGAAAGTTCTTAACTTATAAAATTGCCCAACTAATTTACAGACACCCTGTATAGGAAACATAATTTGCTAACCAATTAGTTTATGTACAGCAATCATTAATTCAGGCTGAATCGAAATTTATTTTTCGTTTTTGTCAAACTAAATAAATATACCCTTAAGGGTGCATTAAAAACCATGCATAAACAGAATACATTTTAAAATAATGCATTCTAAAGAGGAAAACTATAATTGCAAGATAGATTATATTAATACAAAAAGTGTGTACACTCAGAAAAGTATACGAAAAACCACCATACAGCAATGTTTTGTTTTTACTTTTAAAACCTATTAATTTATTCATGGATTCTTTCAATATCTCTTTTTTAATATCCAACCGAGATTTAAATTTTAATCTTGCCTTCCATTACACGTACTTGTACATGTAATAGCGCAATTTCCGGAGTGTAAATAGTATCATCACAGGATTTGCTTGTAAATAGTTTTGGTAAACTATTCAACATCATTTTGTTCTAAGCACATGATGAAAAAAAAACATACTTTATAAGCTTATTATATGCGTTATATCGCTTTTATTTTTTTATGTCCTCTTCCTTTGTTATTTATTTCTCTCAGTTAGGATAATTGAAATTCTTCTCTGCCTTCTTCATTGAACTTGATTTTAAAGATAAAAAAAGTTCAGTAATATACTGGTGTTTGACACCTTTTAAATATCATCTTCGCTTGATAAAATATCGATGATTATGTTAGAATATTCTAGAAAATTCGCTTTTTAAGAATGTTTTGAATATTTTATAAACTATTTTTATATATGTAATACATGTATGGTACCTATTTGTAAATTTTAATCAAGTCAGATTTCTGATAAATTCTACTAACAATATAGCTTTAGCTCATTTTAATAATGTAGTACTTTAGAAAATGTTTGTTCAACTACGAAGATAAAAATAAATTACCGTGGCGGCTTTTTGTATACGTAGATCTGAATTTATTTTTAGGTATTATTTTGCTATAAAATATTATTATGGGTATTGTATTCTTTTTTTTCTTTGTTATCTTCGTGTAATACACTCAGGAAAATTGAAAATAGCGACCCAAGAAGAAAGCATCGGATTGAAATGAAATTTAATACACGTAATGACACAGATGAGAGATTCGCTTGATCTCAAAAACAAGACAATTAAACGAATACAGAGTGTGCAACGACACAAATACTGGACAACTTCAATAGCGCGTTGGACCACCTCCAGCTGCACTACATGCCATCACACGGTCCGGCATTGAGTTGATTAGACACCCTATGTTGTCCTGAGGCAGATGGGCCCACAAATCTTGAGCAGCCAACTCTAAATCATGCACAGAGTGACACGATGGCATCTGCCGTTTTAGCTGATCCCACACGTGCTCTACAGGGGACAAATCGGGGGAGCGTGTCGGCCATGGAAGAGTCTGAAAATGACGTAGGAAGTCTTGAGAAACTCTTGCTGTATGTGGACGAGCAGTATCTTGCTGGAAAATTGCCCCTGTGAGACCATTTAGGAAAGGTCCTACATGGAGTCGAAGAATATCATCAACGTAACGTTGGCTCGTTAAGGTTCCACGCATCACAATTAAAGTGGACCGGCTATCATAGGCTATGGCCCCCCAGACCATTACACCAGCTGCGCGGGCAGTGTGACGTAGAACAGAGTGGGGGGAATTGTACCGCTCACCAGGGCGCCTCCACACCCGTACACGGTTATCATCTGTCCCCAAAACAAACAGGAATTTATCACTAAACACTACCTTTTGCCAATCTGTGACATTCCACATTGATCTGGCTTGGCACCACTGTAGATGCAGTTGCCGATGTTGCGGTGTTAAAGGGAGTGCACGGAAAGGGTGCTTGGATTTAAGATTTGCTTCTGCAAGGTGTCTGGAAATTGTTTGTGGAAAAATTGCTACGCCTACGTCCGCTCGTATCGTTGAACGAGTCACTGTGGGGTCCACAAGTGCTTGCCGCACGATCCTTCGATCCTCTCTCCTCGTGGTCTTCCTGGTCGCTCCAGAGCCGGTTTTCCGCTCGTGGGTACCTTCTCGTGTCCACTGCTCCATTTCTAACGGCATACTCCGAACGATCCACCTGGCCAGCATCACGGCGCGTCGACAAGCCCGCAGTTTTCATCCCGATGATCAGGCCTCTCTCAAACTCTCACCTGTGAGAAATGTCTTCTAGCACGTTTACCTGGCATGTTTCGCTTACCAAAGTCTTCCTACAATCGGCGGGTAATCGTCACGTTTATGAATCTTCGAATTAGCTCTGGCTTATATAGCACCCTCTTCCTGATTGTAACGCCACCTCGGCGTGTATGGGCATGCGTATTGGCACAAAACTTGGATCATTTGCATATCACATTACGCTGTACTTATTTGCAAAGTTTCGCGATTGTACTTAGCTTCCTGCTTGGGTCGCTATTTTCAATGTTCCAGAGTGTGATTAAAATTAGTAAGTCTAAAATAAAAAGATAATAGATACTGGTAATAAAATTGGTGAGTGTGTGGTGTTATTCAAATAATACCGGAATTCAATTTGGTCCTAACCTGAAATAATTGAAAACAATTGATAAACTTCAATAAAACAAAACATAATAAAATAATTTACCAAGTTAAAATATTAGACCGAAAATAATCAAGATAAAAATCCTTGAAAACAATGGCACATATAGTTATGCCGAAGCAAAGATCAAGATTACAATAAAATCAGTGAAAAACAAAAGCACGCGCGAGCGCGTGTGGTATGCAGAAGTCATGTTCATGTTCTCAGGCAGAATCCGTTACATATGGTTTTCATCGAGATAGACCACGTGGGATCTGAGCGTGTTGACAGCTACGCTCTACCCACTCAGGAGGTCATACAATTCACAACAACGTCCTGTGTGTGTGTGTGTCATTTTATCAATTTTTTTCTCTTTAAAATAGGGAATTGGTACATTATTGTCTTAATTTGTGATGCGTTCCCTTCTGTGATTTCCATGTACAATAGCCTAAATTCATGGGAACGTCATCGTTACATGATGACTACAATCACGTTTTTCTAGCCAATCGGTTCGTAAATTCATGTAGCATCACAATCGAAGGATAAATGCAATCATGTGTTTGCAGTCAATCAGTTCAAGGGCTTCGCTGTTACTCACTTTTTCTTCTTGCAGAAACTTTCTTTTAAAAAGTACATACTTGTCAACAATAATAGCGCATATAAGTAAGTAAAATACATTTGATTGAAATGTACAGATAGATTTTAAGATAAAAAAAGTTCTTGTTATTAAATTTTTCTTATTAATATTTGCACATATCAACCCATTTATCAAATTTGAAATGTTATCTAAATTTTCGGTAGCCTAGTGGTTAGAGCATTGGACTCCAGACCGGAAGGCATGGGTTCGATGCCTCCAAATACTCTCCGAGTACACACGGAGTACGTGCTCGTTAAATCAGTGGGTCCGAAAGTCTTGTGAGCGGTCGTAGCTGAAACCACGAGTGCGGGGGGCTGGGGAATTGTTCCCTCCCCTCCAGTTCCATACTTAAATTGTGGAGGGGGAGATAGGTGGCGTCGCCATCTATCGTAAAGAAGTCCAACCTGTCTCACAGGCTCTGGCAACATTAATTCCTTCCCTTCGGGAAGGACACGACAACAACATAAAAAAACCCAGCAAGTACTATTTAATGTTAGTTTTGAATTTAATGGAGAACACGTGATTGCCTTTATCATGTGACCGTCATGAATTGAGCCCATTGAAACTTTGATTATTTTTATCATTATTATTTGAAAAATAGGTATTTATATAAAAATGTTATCCTTTAGGCCGGTTGGATGGCGTAGTTGGTTTGTTGCTGGCCTTCTACATCCATGGTTTCGAGTTCAACCCCTGCTTAAGTCGGTTTATTTTCATGATGCAGAAAACTGACAACGTCCTTGTCGTATGATTATGTGGCATATTAAAAATCTCCAGAGTGTTTGTTTGGCTTGGGTGCTCTGGGAAAAATAAACAATTTCCAAGTATCATTTCGCGTTGTCAGAACTTCAATATAATTTATACTTTACCACAGTTTCCTCTGGGGTGGAAAATGGGCGTCAAAATTACGTTGTGGTGATTGGTATTCCACCTATATGAAGCTGCACTAAAAAGTGATACCAGCTCCGGGTGATTGTGCAAGGTGTGCAATGGTAAAATTACCAATCCAAAGGCCCATTTGGAAAAAAAACCCCGTTATCTTTTAGTGAATCATTAAATTGTACAACCAAAAACATATTAAATATTCTAAAATGATTTTTTTAGTAAAATTCATTTGAAAATATATTTGTTTTTAAGGATTTAATTTATTTTATGCACTTTATCAAATGATCTATATATTTTTTTAAAGTTCTATACTCATTATCTGTAAACATATATGTTAGTCTTACTAATGTTGTTGTTGTGGCTAATGCCACCTGTCTGACGTAGTCAGCGAGGCCCACGAAATTCATCGTGGCAAGGGGCTAGAAGTACGCCTGTCGTTGGCCTAGGCCTTGAACACTATATAGGTAACAGTACGAATTAACGCGGCGACATTCTCTGAAGGGATGATAGATAACGACACCTCCTATCTCCATCTCCACAATTTTGGCATGGAACTGAAGGGGGAGAATATTCTCCAGTCCCCTGCACTCGTGATTCAGCCCACAAGACTTTCGGACCCACTGATTTAACGAGCACGTATTCCGTGTGTACTCGGAGGGTATTTGGTGACATCGGGCATCGAGCCCAGGCCTTCCGGTCTGGAGTCCGATGCTCTAACTACTAGGCTACCCACGGCCAGTCTTACTAATAGTGTTTGCTATGTCCGAGGAATTGTGAATCCGTATCTCAAATTTTTTAAGATAACCATGTGAAATTTCGAAGAATTTCTCTTGTTAAATCCAATAATACACAATATTTGTCCTCATTTATGTTGTGTTGATAAGTGTACATTGTGTCCCATGAAGATCGGATAAACTCACAGCCAGATTTGTTCTTAAGAATGTATAAAAGATGCCCAAAGAACTGTAATTCTACGACCCATAAATTTCGAGAAAACGCTGGAGAAATATGTATGACGTGTCTTTTCTATAGTATGGGGGGAAAACTTCATTGGGAGCGTGAACATCGTTACTTAAACACTTTTAAGTAACATTAGTATAATCTAACATTAAGTAACTTTAGTAAACTCTTTGCTAACTTTAGTTGACACATGCAAATTTGTTTTTAGTACTTGCATAATTTTACATAGGAACATGTTGAAATGTTCACTGTGCATATTAAGGAAATGACGCCAAGCTTTTGTGTGAATTGTATTTAAAAAACTACATCTAGTAGCTATTGATAATCTTCAAATGATATTGATGAATATTGGTCATGAATATTGCGACATGAACTTTATCTACGGCTAATGTAATGGTAATGTCTTTAGAGCTGCTGTGGAATATTATCATTGCTATCCATCACGTCATCTTCCCGATGCCAACAATGTCCGCGGAATGGACAGTGGACTGTTAAACACTGGAGAAAAATAATCCCTACGATGTTGGTGGAAGAATCTCTAGAATTGAGTACACGCGTACGAACTAGGAATATGAATACGAGTAGCCGTACTGTACATATGCTATTACGGGCAAAGGGGCTATACCTATATCGTTACAGAACAGTTCAAGGACTTCATCCAGATGACTTTCCTCTACGCATTAATTTTTGTAAATGATTATGGCAACAACATGAAACTGATAATGCTTTAATTCCACGTATCTTGTGGACAGATAAAACACAATTCATACGAAATGGGAACTTCAACAGTCATCTCTGGTTAGGAACCAATCCTCATGCAATCCGCCTGCAAAGACTTCCAGACCTCTGATCTGTAAATGTGTGCGTTGGCATACTGCCTATCAATTAATTGGACCATATCCGCTGCCTGAACGCCTTACGGGACGTTCGTGCTTGATATTTTTCTCGGGATGTATTAAGCTTGCCTTTAGCTGCAATATGTGCCATTTGGCTAGTTTCAGGTCTTTTGTGCGTCATTGTTTGACGCAGGCCGCTGGATTGAACGTGAAGGTTCTGCTTGATGGCCATCATGATCTCCAGATCTTACTCCTTTAAATTTATGCCTTAGGGATCATCAAAAGAAATTGGTTTATCGAGGCCCAGTTACTTCTGAAACATGCTTAATTGCTTGTCTCCATGGTACCTGTATTTTTGTCGACAATACGTTGCAGGAACGTATACAGTCAACCATTCCACGGATGCATGCCTTCATACGCGCGTGGAACATTTTGAGCATCTTATTTAAATTATGCAAAGATGGATGCACATGTTTTGAATAAAGATTTTTTTTCTGAAGCCGGATATGGTGTCCTCTGACAACTTTCTCGTAAACTCTGGGTGGTAGACATACAATTCTTTGAGCATTTTTTTGATTATTTTTTTTATGTATTCAGAATAAAGAATCGGGTTTTGCAGAGTTATCTAATCTTGATGGGACATTCTGTACATAAACTTGTTATGAAAATTTAACCTTCACTTGTGTGAATGTGTGTTTTAATTTCACTTCCTGTTTTACATCTGTCTTCTTTCTGATCTTAAAAGATGTTTGTTTTCAAAGTGGATTACATTATTTTTGAAATATCATGGTATTTTTGAAAACACTTTCGTCAAAATCTAATCCTAAAAAAATTATATCATCCGCAGTTTATTTCTAAAAGACTTGGAACTATTTTTCTGACATTTCGTGATTTTCTGAAAAGCTAATGGATACCTAAAAAGTAGCAGCAACAACAAAATGCGAAAGGAGAGCTCTATTTCTGTCATAAAAACCACTCAGCCCCCCTCCTTTCCTTTCAAGTATGGAATGAAATTCAAAGAAGTAAAATAAAAAACTGTTAAATTTCCTCGTGCAATTTAATTCCGTGAAATTTATTTTTTGAATTTGAAGAAACTTCCGAGAGAGAGAGAGACTTTTTCCTCTTGGAAACATTTTTTTTTTTTTTTTTTTTTTTTTTGCAATCCTTCAAGAAATACTCGTCGTTCTGTTTGGGGTGCCTATTTTCTTTAGAATATATATTCTTGCTTTTAATTTTAAAAGTTAAAGAACTTTGTCTTGACTTACAGTTCAAAGATAAAACAATTCGCATCTTTTTAACCTAGTATAGTAGTTTATTCTCTTTTTCATAATAATACCACTTCTGCAAAAGCTCTATGAATATTTGTGTGTAAAATATTTTGTTTGATTTCAATTGATGTTAAGTTGAAATTGAAAAATATTGTGTATTTATTTATTTACAATAGTTATTTCTGTCATACGTTCTCTTTTAATTTTGTTTGCATTTATATAGTAATGCTGATTTTTTTGCTACGTAAGAATGACAGTTTCTAAAAGAATACTCGGAATAAAAAAAAATTGAGTTTGAGCAAAATTTATTGTTAATTAAATAATCTCATTTGCTTGGTATGAAGAAAGAATATTTAATTATTTTGATATATTATTTATGTTTAAATAAAAAAAGAGAATTATATCGTCCATATCCTTCCACTGTAAATTAGTAGTTCAGTTGTGGTTTCCTTATATAACCATGGCTTCAAATTGGTAACCTCATCAGTAACCTTCATATAATTCTAATATAACTTTTATTAAACTTATAGAATGAAAGGAAAGGCAATATTTTAGTTATATTTTTAAAATGCTTCATTTTTGCAAATTGCTTAAACATAAATAACGCTCATAGACAGACATGTAATAAATTTCGCCTTTTATTTCTTAAAGATATTTATGATAAGTTTAACAGTATTATTTTGTGTTGCATTGAGAGAAATTTTTTAAAATATTTTTTTCCTAAGGGGGCTACATTTTAGCAACTTAGCCTTTTCAGACATGGCAAGTTCCAAAACGTGAGAGCCATTTTATGGTGGCGCCCTCGCTACCAAATTTGGAGGTTTGAATTAATTTTTTAATTCAAGCTCTTGTCGGATGCTAAATATTGCCGTGATTTGATTTTGCCGTGAGTACCAGAGCGAAATCGATATTCAAGGAATCTTTTACATACCACATAAACGTATGACATGCGTGTCTACGATTTTTGCACCCAGAAAATCTATCGACTCCAGCCAGGGTCGAAACGCAACCTTAGTCTTATGATGCATATCTGATGGGTTTGACGAAGCCGAGGCTGCCATCTTTACCGCCATCTTGTTTATGACGTAGGATGCCAAAGAAGCACCATTGACTGGAATTTCAGGTAACTTTTATTTGGAACAATTTTTCAGCTCACTGGGAAAAGGTTGTTCGGAGCCTTTGCAATGGCAACTAGGTAGAAATTGTTCGGAATTGGTTGGAAAATTGCCTCAAGCAAGTATGTGTGATAAGGCCTTCAGGATTACAAAGCTTGCACGCTACCTGTAAGCCATTGGAGCTGATTTAAATAAATTTAAAATTCTAGTTTCTTTTCCTTTTCACAATTTACATTTTCTTTTTCTGGATATTTTTATTAATTAGTAGGCGAAAATGTCTGGAAAAAAAAACGAGGAAGCGAGTGGAATAGAAAGTGTAAATATCAATTTAAAAGTAGGTTCTTATTATCTAATGTTAATAAGTGGGTGGCATTTATTCAGCAAAATATTTTTGAAATATTAAATTTAAGAGTAGTATTTTTAACATCGTTTCAATATCGTTCTAAATCCTAAACGATGGAAACCTTTGTAATTACTGCTTTTACTTACTTTTAACTATTTTAACTCAAATGTTTTGAAAAGTACATTAGTATTTTTCATTTTGATAATATGTTTCTTTTCTTAGAATTCGTAATGAATACATAACGATGTCCTACGTTTAGAATCAAATTCATTAATTAATGTAATTGAACTGGATAAATCGGTTAAATTCATTATTTTTCTTTGAATGTGTTCATTAATTTGCTTTGAATGAATTTTTACTTTGAAAGCTAGATTTGCTTTTTATGCAAATTGAGAATGATGACCTTTTGTGGAATTATCAAGCAAATTACAAATTAAATGGAGGTAAAACTTCATTAATTCTATAAATTTTGTGTTTTTTGTGTAAATTATTTCATACTTTTTATTTATTTTATTGTAAAATTATTTAATATTTTTTTTTATTTATTTTATTGTAAAATTATTTCATATTTTTTTATTTATTTTATTGTAAAATTATTTCATATTTTATGTCTATTTTATTGTAAAATTATTTCATATTTTTTATCTATTGTATTGTAAAATTATTTAAATTTTACCACGTTTATTTTGAAGCATTTACTTTAATAGAGATGTTAGCATATATCTAGTAAGGATTTATTTCTTAGATTTAACTGTTTTGATTTAACTACAGTAATATTGTAGAAAGAAAATAACAGTCCATGAAAACGAGCTTAAATACTATTTGTTATAAATAATGGGTTAGTCATAATGTAACGAGAATTAAGTTTTAATAAGTCTCAGAAGTCTTTGTTAATGGATATTTAAAGTGTTTTCATTTTGCCAATATTTGTCTATTCGCTCAGATTGCAGATTAATTTAGTTCGCTTAATCGTCATCATAAGGGGAGGTGGAGCCGTAAATATGGTTTTGGTTTTGGGCCCCAAGCCCAAATGCGTACTTAGTGACAGTCAAGCTTTGGACCCTTTAGAGTATCTGGGCCCCCCGCAATGCGGGAGTGTACGTTACGCCACTGTATATATATATATATATATATATATATATATATATATATATATATATATATATATATATATATATATATATATATATATATGTACATGTGTGTGTGTGTTGTATGTATGTATGTGTGTATAATGAACAACTCTTGGTTCATGATAAAAAATGTTTCCGTATTTGTTATTCTAACGAATCTAGACACCTAATGAAAAAATAAAAAAAAAAGTTGCGTATTCTGAAGCCATTGTTTGATCTTTTTATTGAAATTAACATTTTTAAATTTCGTGCTGAAATTATTTATATGTTTATTTACTTGTTTTTAATCAATTATTAATATAAACAAATCTATATTCTCCCCCTTTTCCTTATTTTTATCGTATCACTTTTTTCAGATGATCCCAGGAAGTACCAGCCAACTCAGCTTTTTTTTTTATTTACTTTACCATTTTATTTACTAAATCTTTCTTTTCGTGGAGTCTTAATTTACAGTTCAATTTAAAATTATTCAAAATATTACTTAAAAATTGGACCTCATTAATTTTTCTTTATCCGTCCATCTCGATTGTTATATTTTTCACTTCATCCATGCGACGAACGGTTGAGCCAGCTAGTAATTAATAAATACAAATGGACATGTCTCTGCTAAACAATACAAACAGATGTTATGCTATCGGAGGATGCTGGTAGTCGGAACGCTGTGAGCTAAAATTAATTGCGATATTTTATCGACTGGCCATCGAATTACAGGACTTCTCAGCAGTGAAATTACTCTCACACAAAATAATCGGGGCAGACTGCATATTTCGTTGATTCTACCAATATCTATCGCCGGGCTAATGTTTGTCAACTCTGACATTCAACGAATCGGCATCGGGGGAATAAGGTGAATTCCTCAACCGGAATATGATTAATGAAATATTTATGTTAATTCAAGTGTTGAGTCTTGTAATTTAATGTACTCGCGGGAATGATATTCGTCGTAAAATGATACCTGTTTTTTTAACGGTTTTTCTGATAAGGTTAATTTTGTTAGTAGAAGTGTTTCTTATCAATTTAAATAAGAAATACTATCTTTTTTTAAATTTTTTTTGCCCTGTATTTACATATACAGTGGAAACCCGATTTAACGAATTCGTCGGGACCGAAAGTTTTATTCCTTAATTCGTGGTTATTCGTAATATCTAGGTCCAAAAAAATTGCAAAATTTTTATACTTATGTTTTGGAAGTTCTATAATAATGTGACCAATTTTTTTACGGGGAAAAGGAGGACGAAAAATTTAAGAAAAATTATGGCGTAAAAATATATGAAACATTTTATTAATTCACACAAAAATATGCTAATTACGCTTACATTCCTTTTAATTATTTACTTAAGCGAGTATTTTTCCACTGAATGATTTTTTTTTGTCAACATATCATTTTCTAATACATCGGAAATTTCGAAGCAAAAAATATCCTTCATACTGAATTTTAAAAGGTAAGCACTGTAGTAATATATTAACTTTCAATCTTGATTTTTCACTTGTCCAAAAATCATTATCAACTGAGAAAACTCTTTCAATACTGTTACATTA